>JASDQU010735268.1:361307-375529 GCA_032191745.1 Picea mariana
AAATCGTCACAATTAGATAAACCTGTATGCAAAGATTTGTACAAAATGATTCATTTAATAAAGAAGAGAAATCTTTAATTCCTTAAATTGAAACAAAGTAATTGATGTATTTTTAAATAAGAGAGGTCAGGTATGAACAACATATAAATCAAATCACATCAACATGCAATGAATAATGATAGCTAAAGTAGTCAATAATTAATTGCAAACTGATATGAAAAAAACTTGAAACAAAAGTTTGATATATTGAAAGCTAAAGTTCTTACAAGACATCAACTTTCATCCCAGTCTGTATCATAAATCCATAGTCTGGTTCTCCCCACAGTGATGATGATTTTGATTACAAAAAATAACAAGTATTTAAAGACTTCCCACAGGGTAAAACATCCTTGTGGGAATTGTCAAAACAGTTTACAAAAAATCTGGGAACAATCTCCCAAATCCCTATTTTTCCTATGACTAACAACTAAAAGATATATCTAAACCGCTACAGCATGTCCAATGTGTCAATGAAATTCGTAGGTACCTGTAAGTAGACAAAAATACAGAAGTTTAGATAATGCTTTATTGATAAAATTGACAAAAATCTAATTTTTAAGACTAACTACAGAATCTTGTGATTCTGTAGCTGGTCTAATTTGAGCATAGAATCGTTTTAGAATCAACCCAAAGCTTAAAGAATTATATTCAAACTATTAAACAAATATTTAATTGCTAATTGGAATCCAAATGAATCATTCAAATCAAAACTTCTATGCTAATTGAAACAAATGAAATCGTGGTCAACCGAATGGTAACAAAGATACATGCACTCTGTTCAACATTTGTTATCACCAATTCAGGGTAAACAGAATCACTTAGATAATTCAAAAGAAATGAAATCATTTTCATGAACCAATTTTAATCGACACAAACTATAACCGGTTAAACAAATCATTCATGCAATAGTTTATGTCGCCTCAGCCCTTAACAAAATCTCTTTAGAATAAAAAATGAAACTAACAGGATCATCATTTTTTCTTAATGTAAAACAAATAAAACTACCTCGAATCAATCTTTAATGCATATGCAAATGATCATTGCTAATTGAGGGCATACAGTATTGTTTCAGGTTCAACCAAAAGAAATGAATCAAACCAATTTAGGATCGACACAATTGTTATGCAAAATTGTATTTACCAAACAAATCTTGTGTACAAGTCGAATGCAATGCAAAACGAAAATATTGATTCAATACAAAACAAAATCGTTCCTAGTAAATCAAAGTCAACAGGATTGTTTTGAATATATTAGAAACAAACAAAACTAATCGAAATCAAACCCAAACGATTATCCTAATTCAAGCATACAATGTTTGTTTCAAAGCAAACCAATCAGAATAAAAAACAACTCAATTGCTTATACTAATATGAGCACAATAGAATTCCATAACCAAATTGTAGCTATATTTGAATTTTATCAAAATGAATCTACTATACATGATCCACAACAAAACATAACCATATTGTATCTATTAAAGCGAACAGAGCTAATTGAAAACAAAACCCAATTCGTTATATTAATTCAAGCAAACTCAAAAAACAAAATTCATATGGAAATACATACCTGGGCAATCAAAAAACAACTCGTTCATAATAATTTTGAATTTACAAAGGCCATTGTTGCTTCGACGTTTCTGAAGACAATCGAACCGGTGGTTTTTTGTTTTTTCTCATTGGTCCACAGCCTGTCATTCTCCTTTTCCAGCACTGTCACCCATTCCTCTAACGATTTGATCTTTGATTGTAACAGGGGAACATCGGTGTAATAATGGTCCATCCAAGCATTACAATGGATACATGGTGGTTGATTGGGATTTGGTATCACAAGTGAGGTTTTGTTCAAATTACCAGGGGTTTCCTTGTGCAGCTTGATTCCTGGGTAGTTTGGGTCATTTTTGAGGCACGGGGGTAAGTTAGAGACATAGTCATAGGGTTTCTTAGAGCATAGGCCATGGGAATAGGGGTACTCCTCAGCTAGGAAATGCTCAATATTGAAGTCCGAGTTCTCTCTCAAGACTATTGACTTTTGGTCGACATTTGTCTTGGGCTTGTTCCGGGCAAATCTTGATATCAATCAAGCATTTTTCTTCCCATTTCTGTCAACAGTAGTAACACCCTTACCTTTCTTCTTCACAGGCTTCTTGACGGCCTCAGTCTTGTCTTTAGTAAAAGGGTTGGCTATGGCATCGGGTAGGTCTATGTCAGGGAAATCCGAGGGTTTGACAGGGGGTAGAAGGATATGGAGTGGCATGGCTGGTCGAGCCAAAGTCTCACTGATCACAACCTTGTCAATTTGAACCGACTCGAGAGTGGCAAAGCCATTCCTTGTTAGGAAGGCTTGCCAACTATCACCATGAAGGCTCAAATGGTGGATGACAATGAGTTTAATCAAACCGTGATGGAAAAGGCTACTATCAGCCTTCTCACGTTTGAATATTTTAGACATCTTGTAAAGACTACACAAGAGATAATGCGACATGTTCAAAGGATAGCCTATAAAATTCATCAACAACCAAAGATGATACAAAAATACCAAGCCATACCAGCCTTCACAGGTCACAAACTGTTTAACAATTACCAAAAGATTGTGCCACCTGGGTTTGAGGGTAGTGATAGGCATACCTCTATCACAGGAAACAATCTTCCTTGAGGTGAAAAGGAGAGGCCACGACACCTCGTCGACTTTGGAATTTTTAAACCACCTTTCCCCTGTGGCTGCCAGTCATGTAGCTGAGCTTATAAATTCCTCATTGAGCTCGAGCTATATGTCTCCGACCTTAGCCCTATGACCGTCAAAGGTGAGGGCAAATTGTTGGGAAACCGAAAGGTTGAAACCCTTGAACCTCTGTATAAACACTAGCCAACCACTGTTTTCTATATATTCGCGAGCATTATCGAATAGCAACAGAGTTTGGCTACCGTTTGGCTCTATGCGCACCACCGGTGCCATAGACAAGAGCACACCGTGAGCTGGGTGAACAGGCAAGGGTTTGAATAGTGGTATACGCAGGGTTGAAATGCTCACAGGCTTACCCGAAAACTAACAGAGGTGACCCAGCATAGGGGGAAGGCATTAATGACCGCATGTGTGAAGGTGGTGGAGCTAGATCAGCCCATGCAAAACAGTCATTTCCCAAAATACAACCAACAACGCATATAGCGATTCAAATCACTATTACATATGTTAAAAACCATGCCATTCAAATAATCAATGAAATCTATGGTAAGTCGACCAAACATTTGCGCAAGCAATAGTATTAGCATAGTTTTAAAATGAAAACAATGATTCAAAATCAACACCAAGGGTTCGATCATATCGAATATGTATGAAATCATTTATACCAAGGGTCTAACCACAACGTCAATGTGTTTTCATGAAACCAATGTATCAAAGAAATTGATGAAAGACTTTAGAACAATCAAAACACTAATGTATCAAAAACTCGATCATAAGGATATCATCAAAGCCTTGTAAAAATGAAGTCATATTAACAATTAAAGAATGTCGAATGAGTAAAGATCTTGGAGTCTTTCCAACTGTGCGACTATAATTAAATTGGAAACGCAATGAACACATAGACAAGAGTGACCATAATAATCCAGTGATGATTTTAATGTGACTTTGAAATTAATGTTTTCACGCTTGCAGTCGTGAAAACAAGAACAAACGCAGGTGTGCGAATGCACGAAATAATAATGTTGTTTTATTCCAAGATTATGATGAAAATCAAGGGTTGCAAAACACTGGTGTAGGTAGCTTATAAGGATAAGATAGAAATGCGAATTGGCTGCCAACAATGGCAACAAACTGGTAGAAGAAGTTATCTCTGCCAAAAGAACAAATTCAGATTATGATAATGAAAAAAATTCTAACTCCAAAATAACAACCAGAAAATCATTTAAACATCATCATTAACCAAATATTCCATAAGTGTTTAAAGGATGAAAACTGATAAGAGTCTTAAGCCAAGCGAGCCACGATGTTAAAGATAGAATCCCCAATATTGTTGAGAGAGCCACTGCTGCTAGCAGGCATCCATAGCCTTGACAGGGTTGCCATTTAACCCACTCTGATATCCGTATCCTGCCAAGAAGTTCCAGATCAGAATAAAGGACATTTTAAGGTCAAGAGGTTTCATATTTGCAAATTTTCATATACCCGACATTGCTTCACTGCCAGCAGGCCTGTTCAGTACCCCGGTGAAGTTGTCTTGGCATCATGCATGCATTTACCCACTACCAGCAGACCTGTTCAGCATCCTAGCGGGTTTACAAGAACTTCCCACAGCTCTTTTAATGATTTATTTTATTTTTCAAAGATATATAGTCGAGCGGGGTGACGCTGAAAACTATGATATTTTAGCATATTTTTTACAGACCTCAACAAAATTTTTTAGAACTGTCCTTCATTAAGATCCAGAGATGGTTTGTTTACAGAACCAACTTTCTATGGAAGGGGGACATCTTTCTGAGTCATTCCCTTAAGGAATAGGGACAGTGTAAGAAGATAATATATGATCGCGACAGGCTTCACTCATAGATCGAAATCAATTAACTTCTTTCAAACAATAGTCTTTTCCAACACAGATGTAAATTTCAGAAGTATATAATTGATGTTTATACAATTTTTTAGCAGTCATTTCAGTGAAGGAATTTTCTGTTTTCTTTTTCCAAATAGCTCAGCATGCAGGTATGTGTATTTCCAAAAACAAAATTGATAAGCGCAAAGGAGAAATCGAAACCAAAACAGCAAAAGAAAAGCAAACAAAAAAAAATATGTACATAGTATAGAAAGGGTTGTCATCAAGCAAAATATCTTTTCAGAGCTTGGCCATTCATTGAATAGGTGTCAGGCTACCCTTCTAGATTCTGCAATCGGAAAGAGCAGGGACCCAACTTCTTAACAATTAAAAATGGTCCAAGCCATAAGTTTTGAAACTTCGTGTGCTCTCCCTTTCCCTCATGCGGTTTGTCCCATTTCAAGACAAGGTCACCTACTTTGAAGTTCCTATCAGTGGAAGAGTTAGAATCGAACCAGCTTTTGACCACTAGTTGATGTTGGTCTAACCTACATTTAGCTTGAGCTCTTAACTCTTCTAGTTTCATTAAAGAGTTAATTCGGTTTTCCAAAGGGGGACAGTCTTCTCCTTGTATTTTGTGTGATAGCTAGAGTGAGGGAAGAAGAATGTGTGGTGGCAGAATTGCTTCTCTTCCATAAACAAGAAAAAAGGGAGAGTTACCTACAGAAGTCTTCGGTGTTACCCTATTAGCCCAGATCGCATTTAACAGTGCATTGTGCCAGTTTTTGTGATTCTCAGATACCGTTCTCTTCATGATTTTAATCAGATTCTTATTTGTTGATTCTGCCAATTCGTTGCCCTGGGGGTAGTAACTGGCAGAATACTTCAATTTAATTCCTTTTTCTAAAGATAACTCGCTCATCTCAAGAGAGGAAAAATAAGAAGCGTTATCGAATACTAAATAGTCAGGGATACCAAAACGAGTAATAATATTCGAATTTAGAAAGGCAACTACCTGACTTGTATTGACAGTTCTTAGAGCGGCAGCTTCAGACCACCTGGTGAAATAATCTGTGGTTGTTATGATAAAATTATCTTTTTGTGAGGATGGTGGGTTGATTGGACCTATAATATCAAGGCCCCACTGTTGAAAAGGAGAGTCTACTGAAACGGGCTGCAAAGGAAAGGCTGGTTTCTGTAACCACCCTGATGCTTTTTGACAAATAGTGCATTTACGACACAAGGCATAGGCATCTCTAAAAAGTGTGGGCCAGTAATAATCCGCTCTCAAAACTTTATGGGCAGTGGTATCACCACCAAAATGCCCACCAGCTTCTCCTGCATGCAATTCTAGTAAAACTTTTTCTGCTTCGTCTTTCTCAAGACAACGCATTAATACTCCATCAAAATTTTGATGAAATAGAATACCATTAACCAAATGAAAGGAGGCAGACTTTAATCTTAACGCTCTTCTTTTAGCGGGATCCAGGTGACGGGGGGCTGACCCATGTTCAAGACAGAATTTTATATCGTCATACCAGGGACTAACAGAGTTTTGTATACAACAGATTGCATTTTGATCGTGTTGTCCTGGGTTTGACCTATCGTTTTCTTCTTGTTGTCCTGCGGCTGAGTCAACAACTAACTTGCATAACCCTTGGCCCTTCACTATTTGAGCTGGGGTAATTTCTATGTCATAATCCTGTAAGGAAGTAACCCAGTTTGCTCTCTTTTCGCCTAGCTCTTTCTGCACTAACAGGTTCCTAACGACTGGGTACAGCACAATAATCTTCGTCCTGGATTTCAAAAGATAAGACCGAAAGTGCTTGACTTCTTTGAAAATAGCATAGGCTCGCTAATCTACCGCTGGGTAATTAAGTTCCGTGCCTTTGAAAGCAGAGCTCATAAAGGCAATGGGTACTTCATTGTTTTCAGCGTTCTTTTGAGTTAGAACTGCAGCGTAGGAGCGGTCAGAAGTAAAAGTGTAGAGCGTGAAGTCTTGGGAAAAGTCTGGGCTCATGAGAGAAGGAGCGTCTATTATGGCCTTTTTTATTGCATTAAAAGCTTGATTTTCTAAGGGTCCCCAATGATATCGTGTGTCTTTCTTAATTAGGTTCTGTAAAGGTCTGACCATTTCGAAGAAACTGGGGATGAATCTCCTGATGAAGTTTATCTGGCCTAAGAAATACTGCATAGACTTTTTGGATGTAGGAGGGGGAAGTTTCGAGATGACTTGAGTCCTTTCAGGGTCAATAATCATCCGTTTGCTTGACACAAAAAATCCTAAGAGTTTACCTTGTTCTACTGTGAAGATGGATTTTTTAGGATTCAAAGAAATGCCGTATTTACGACATCGTTGTATAACGGCTCTTAAATGAGCTAGATGATCAGTTTTGTTTTTAGAAAATACAGTAACATCATCTAAGTAAACTATGACAGATTGATTGATTAAGCCTCGGAAAGCGATGTCCATCACTCTCTGAAAAGTGGCACCGGCATTAATCAGTACAAAGGGCATTTTTTGATAAGCGTAGGTGCCCCATGGAGTGCGGAAGGTAGTTTTAAGTTGGTCTGGAGGAGACATCAGGACTTGGTTGTACCCTGAGAAACCATCCAATAAAGATAGCCTCTCGAAACCAGATACTTGTTGAAGGATCTGTTCCATGGGTGGGACAGGGTAGTTGTCTTTATCAGATGCTCTATTAAGGTTTCAAAAATCGACGCATAGTCGAATTTCCCCACTTTTCTTCCGGATAGGGACAAGGTTAGAAACCCATTGAGTGTGCCTAACTGGGAAAATTATCTTAGCATTTAGGAGCTTATTTAATTCTTTTTTGACGGTTGACTCGAGCTTAGGGTGCATTTTCCTTAATTTTTGTTGAAAGGGTGAGGTTTGGGGTTTCATAGGAATGACATGTTGTATGATGTTAGGGTTGAAATTTTTAAGGTCATCATACGTCCATGCAAAAATATCTTTAAATTATTTGAACAATTTAATAAATGCAGCTTTTTCTTGTTCAGAACACCCAACCCCTAAATTAATGCACTGCGGATTGTCATTAGTTCCTAAGTTTACTTTTTCATACAATAATGAGGAACTATTGGTTTTATAGTTGATCGCTTTTTTGAATTTATCTTGAAGATTGTAAAATTTCTTTAATCTAAATATAGATTTAGGGTTCGAATTTACCATTTCCGATGTAGATTTAGGAGTTCTCGGATCTGGTATTACCGTGAAATCGCGCAAATTGTAATCGTGCATGCATTCGTCGATCACTGCGACTTGAAAAGTTTCTTCCATATGCAGGAAGCTAATAATCTGCTAATCGTCGTCGAAGACTCTCCAGTTCATGATGTTGTCAGGAATGGATGGTCTGAACAACAGCTCGACGGAGAATGCATCCGGGGATAAGCCTTCTACAGGAAAGAGTTTAGAAGCTACGTTCGCTAATAGATCTGCATCAGAATTATTCAATCTAGGAATAGAATTTATATTGAAAGCGAAAAATTTATTCATTAAATTCCATACCTCGGATTGGTAGATTTTAAGATGCAGAGACAAATAGTGGATAGAATCTCTTACCTGTCTAACCATGATTTCGGAATCGCCAAAGACAACCAAATTTTGAATGTTCATATCTAGATCTTTTCTGAGGCCCTGCAGTAAAGCCTCATATTCTGCTGTGTTATTAGTACATTCAAATTCTAGCCTACATGCAATCAATGTTTTGTTACCTGCCGAATCAATAATAACGCGGCCTGCACCAGCTCCTTCTTTGGACTTTGACTCGTCAAAATAAAGAAACCAAATTTGATTTTTATCAGGTGTATGAGACCATTGTGTAGAAGATGTTGGTTGCACATATGCCACAATCTCGGACTGTTGTTATGGGTTGGTGATAGCTGAAGCCTCGGCCATGAAATTGCCAAAAAAGGTAACCATCCCTTGTGTCTCGGGTGAATCAGCAGAAGGTGTAAATAGTTCCTTGGGATCATTCAAATCTGTGACCATGAACTTAAGGTAGCGTTCACGATTTACCTTGATCTTGTTGGGCTTTCCATTCTCGGGTAGCCATAGGTGAGACCAATCTGTCACGAAATAGCCATGTAGCTGCTCCGACCAGTCCCTTCTTAAAAACAGACCATACACTTCTGGAATATCCACAACAATAATATCAATGACTTGATGCACTTTGGGTTTAGACGATAATCTTATAAGCACATTCCTTAATTCGCCTACAACTTTAACACTGGTTCGATCAAGTTGGATGATTTTTAAAGTGGATGGTTGAACCTCAGCATTAATCTTCTGGCATACAAACCATGGCATCACATTGGATGAGGCCCCTGAGTCTACCATACAATTGTGCACATTTCTATTAAAGATTTTGAAAGTTAACAAAAATGGAGGTACATTTCTACGAGTGCTAAGTGTGGTAGCTTGCGGTTTTTTACTCGCAGTTTCTAAAGCTACTTTATCTACATTATTTACATTATTTACAGGAAGGCTTCCTTTGTCTTGAGGATCAGGATTGTTTTTAGCGGAAGTCTTCTGAGGAACTTTGTTCTGAACAACCTTGCTACTGCCCGAATTACCATTTTTGCTATTCTCTGTGATGTTTTGTAACATTTTTTGTAACAAAAATGGAAATTTTAATAACTCATAAACAGAAATGTTAGCCCTTAACTTTTTAAGATCTTCAACTAAATCATAATATAAGTTGGGGTTCACATGATTCTGTTTGGTTTTGGCTGGTTTAGATTGCTTTAGGGGCAAAGTCGTAGTGTTTTCGGAAGAAGGTTTGTTTGTTGTCTTACTCCTAGTATTATAAGGATGAACCATCTCGAAGTTAGCTTGAAAGATGCTATCCGAAAAGTGTCCAAAAATGTTTGGAGAAGACTCTTCTTCTTGAACTGTCTCTTGTTCAACAACCTCCTCAGGAATCTCAGGAGGCATCAAGTTATCCTGGGCTTCTAGAATTGTTTGAAGGGCGTATTGCAGACTTTCTAGATTAAGACCCTTGGTAGTAGGATTAGGTCGATTGGTGGGAAAAGGCTTCCTGAATGGGGGTTTGTAGGGTCCTTTGCTCAAGGAAGATTCTTCGGTCATCCTTTTCAAGTCTATAACTTGATTTGATAGTTTTTGAACAAATTTAGTTAAGTTTTCTAAATCAAAGCTTTCAGGTTGTGTTTTACTTTGAGTAGGTCTAGGGAGGATTTCGATCTTCTTCTTGGAAGAAGAACTAGTGTTTGTTTCGTTGCTAGTAGTGTCTTTTAAACTAAGTATGTCTTTTTCAATCTGGCTAGCCTCTTCGAAGGCCTCTAACAACTTGGTTTTCTTAGATCGTTTAACCCAAATGGTTATACTTTGATGCAAGGCTTTAGTATAGTATTCTATGATGAGATTCTCGGTAGGCATGGAATCTGTAGGGATTCGGTTCTTGAGTGTTAAGAATCTTTGATTAAAGTCTTGAATTTTTTCTTTTGGGTTCATTTTTAAACTGGAAAGATCCATGACTAGGACTTCTGGGGACTTGTTGTCTCTAAACTTTTCCAAAAAGCATGACTCAAATCTCTCCCAAGACACGATGGTGTGGGGTTGTTGGGTAAAGTACCAGGTAGAGGCATTGCCCTCGAAAGTGTAGGGGAACAATCTACAGACTACGTCTTCATGCTCGACATTATGGAGTCTTATGGCTAACATGAACTTTTTAATGTGGTCTTCAGTGATCTGTTTAGAGTTAGGGTCAAACTTGGGAAGCCACTTCTCTAGATGTTTGGGTAAGGGATGCTGAGCTCCAGGTATGGCTACTGCATCCTGGTCGAGCCATGGTCTAGCAGGATTGTTCTGGTTGGCCATTGGTGTAGGCGGTGTGGAAGGTTGAGAAGGGGAACCGCCTTCGTTAGAAGAGTCTTCTCCCAAAGAAAATGGAGATGATGGAGGTGGTGAAGGAGGTATTCTAGATCCTCCTGCAGCAGGAGTGAGGATTGGATCTATAGGGTTCACAGTGAGGTTAGTGCCTCTAATTTGTTCTCTGATATCAGAGAAATCTAAAGGTTGGTCCAAAGGTCAATTTGGTTGCCTCAAACGGGCTAAGGCACTATGTGTTCTTATGAGAGATTGGTGGACAATCTCTTGTATGTCACCACCTGTAGGATTTGGGGTTGTTGGTTCAACTGTTATCTGTGGATCGTCGTTTGATATGGTTGTTGTTTGAGGGGGGGTGTTATCGTTTGAATGACTTCTTGTCACTATAGGTGAGCGATTAGGTGGTGGAGGAGTCTTGCGATTGCCTCGTGCCATTAAATAATTTCATGCCCTCATTCTAGCGCCATTTGTTGACGGGCGAAAAAGAATGCTCGCCAACTGGAAGAGTGGATCCGGTCCGAGGTTGTCTAAATAACACAAGCCGTTTGGGATGACCCACCCTGACGGGTTTAGTGGCTCCGTTGGCCGATCTAAGTCCTAGGAAAACAAATAGAAACTACACTAAAGGAACTAATATAAATGAAAATAACAATTAAAACAAACTAATAAACAAATCTGAACTATAAATATATACAATTTACTATCTAATACTATAATAACTCTATGAAATTTAACGTTCAACTATCAACAGAATTAAATCTTAATCACAAATGTACAATATTTACAGATTACATATTTAAATGAAAACCTGCAAAAGTCATTTGTAAACTGTCCTAAGACAGCGAAACTATTGTTTTTTTATTTTTATAATTTTATAAAAAGAAACAGAATGAAAACTATCTAAGCTGAACAATTAAAATAATAATTCTAACTATGAATCTGAACTAATATATCTATCTAAACTACTTAAATAACACTAATAAGCTAACCTGTAATAACGCTTTCTAATTTGTCCTGTGTAAAGAATCCAGTTCAGTTGTTCGATGGGAGGAAACCCGCACCAGATTCTTGGCAAGCTTCTTGTAAACCAGAAGCAGCAGTGCTCTTTTGAATATCAATAACAGAACAAACAAGACATAAAACTAACAGCAATCTTATGATTTACAAATCGTCACAATTAGATAAACCGGTATGCAAAGATTTGTACAAAATGATTCATTTAATGAAGAAGAGAAATCTCTAATTCCTTAAATTGAAACAAAGTAATTGTTGTATTTTTAAATAAGAGAGGTCAGGTATGGACAACATATAAATCAAATCACATCAACATGCAATGAATCATGATAGCTAAAGTAGTCGATAATTAATTGCAAACTGATATGAAGAAAACTTGAAACAAAAGTTTGATATATTGAAAGCTAAAGCTGTTACAAGACATCAACTTTCATCTTAGTCTGTATCATAAATCCATAGTCTGGTTCTTCCCACAGTGATGATGATTTTGATTACAAAAAATAACAAGTATTTAAAGACTTCCCACAGGGTAAAACATCCTTGTGGGAATTGTCAAAACAGTTTACAAAAAAATCTAGGAACAATCTCCCAAATCCCTATTTTTCCTATGACTAACAACTGAAAGCTATATCTAAACTGCTACAGCATGTCCAATGTGTCAATGAAATTCGTAGGTACCTGTAAGTAGACAAAAATACAGAAGCTTAGATAACATTTTATTGATAAAATTGACAAAAATCTAATTTTTAAGACTAACTACAGAATCTTGTGATTCTGTAGCTGGTCTAATTTGAGCATAGAATCATTTTAGAATCAACCCAAATCTTAAAAAATTATATTCAAAATATTAAACAAATATTTAATTGCTAATTGGAATCCAAACGAATCATTCAAATCAAAACTTCTATGCTAATTGAAACAAATGAAATCGTGGTCAACTGAATGGTAACAGAGATACATGCACGCTGTTCAACATTTGTTATCACCAATTCGGGGTAAACAGAATCGCTTAGATAATTCGAAAGCAATGAAATCATTTTCATGAACCAATTTTAATCGACACAAACTGTAATCGGTTAAACAAATCATTCATGCAATAGTTTATGTCGCCTCAGCCCTCAACAAAATCACTTTAGAATAAAAAACGAAACTAACATGATCATCATTTTTTCTTAATGTAAAACAAATAAAACTACCTCAAATCAATCATTAATGCATATGCAAACGATCATTGCTAATTGAGGGCATACAATATCATTTTGGTTCAACCAAAAGAAATGAATCAAACCAATTTGGGATCGACACAATCGTTATGCAAAATCATATTTACCAAACAAATCTTGTGTACAAGTCGAATGCAATCCAAAACGAAAATATTGATTCAATACAAAAAAAAATCGTTCCTAGTAAATCAAAGTCAATAGGATTGTTTTGAATATATTAGAAACAAACAAAACTAATTGAAATCAAACCCAAATGATTATCCTAATTCAAGCGTACAGTATTTGTTTCAAAGAAAAACAATCAAAATAAAAAACAACGCAATCGCTTATACTAATATGAGCACAATAGAATCCCATAACCAAATTATAGCTATATTTGAATTTTAGAAAAACGAATCTACTGTACATGATCCACAACAAAACAGAACCAATTTGTATCTATTAAAGTGAACAGAGCTAATCGAAAACAAAACCCAATTCGTTATATTAATTCAAGCAAACTCAAAAAACAAAATTCATATGGAAATACATACCTGGGCAATTAGAAAACAACTCGGTCATGATAATTTTGAATTTACAAAGGTTGTTGCTGCTTCGATGTTTCTAAAGACAATCGAACCGGTGGTTTTTTGTTTCTTCTCATTGGTCCGTAGCTTGTCATTCTCCTTTGCCAGCATTGTCACCCGTTCCTCTAACGATTTGATCTTTAATTGCAACAGGGGAACGTCAGTGTAATAATGGTCTAGCCAAGCATTACAATGGATACATGGTGGTTGATTGGGATTTGGTATCACAAGCGAGGGTTTGTTCAAATTACCAGGGGTTTCCTTGTGCAGCTTAATTCCTAGGTAGTTTGGGTCGTTTTTGAGGCACGGGGGTAAGTTAGAGACATAGTCATAGGGTTCCTTAGAGCATAGGCCATGGGAATAGGGGTACTCCTCAGCTAGGAAATGCTCAATATCGGAGTTCGATTCCTCGCTCAAGACTATTGGCTTTTGGTCGACGTTTGGCTTGGGCTTGCTCTGGGTAAATCTTGATATCAATCGAGCATTTTTCTTCCCCTTTTTGTCGATAGTAGTAACACCCTTACCTTTCTTCTTCACGGGCTTATTGATGGCCTCAGTCTTGTCTTTAGTACAAGGGTTGGCTATGGCATCGGGTAGGTCTATGTCAGGGAAATCTGAGGGTTTGACAGGGGGTAGAAGGATATGGAGTGGCACGGCTGGTCTAGCCAAAGTCTCACTAATCACAACCTTGTCAATTTGAACCGACTCGGGAGTGGCAAAGTCATTCCTTGTCATGAAGGCTTGCCAACTATCACCATGAAGGCTCAAATGGTGGATGAAAATGAGTTTAATCAAACCGTGATGGAAAAGGATGCTATCAGCCTTCTCACGTTTGAATCTTTTAGACATCTTGTAAAGACTACGCAAGAGATAATGCGGCATGTTCAAAGGATAGCCTATAAAATTCATCAACAACCAAAGATGATACAAAAATACCAAGCCATATCGGCCTTCACAGGTCACAAACTGATTAACAATTACCAAAAGAT
>JASDQU010735269.1:16263-28346 GCA_032191745.1 Picea mariana
TGTCATTATATACGTATAAAATATATTTTATTCCTATCAAAATCAGACTTTTCTTTTCGTGATTGCTCTTTTCCCCGAAAAGTCCTGTCAAATGTGATTAATAAAATTCATTTGTAGTGACTTTTCGCCGAAAAGTTCAGTCCAGTGAGTTTCATAAAATTCAAATTACAAGCGAACGATATATACGAGAGTAGGATAACTTCTGGTTGCTCCACTGGTTGGATGATTATAATACATTTTTGTATGGATGGTTAGTCTTCTCGTATAAAAATTTGTACGGGTTGTTATGCCATTTGGTACAAGTGTAAGCTTATTTGGATATTTGTTATTGAAATATTGTTATGATGATGATTAGTTGGTTTATCCGAACTTAATAAGATAAATTATTTTTTAGATTTTTTTTTTTTAGTTTATCTGTGACATGTGGGACTAACCTGTGGCTAAGAAGTATTTGGCCTGAGTGCCTTAACATCACAGAGTGTTTTAACAACACACTTAACAACACACTCTGTCACCGATTGACCTACATCTCGGGGACCATTTTTTAGAATTTTATTTGTATCACAATTTCCTATTTATTATTATCATTATGGTTCTATCCCTAACAATAGTTTTTCTGTTTTTAATTATTGCCCATTTGCCTTCCTTCCTATCTTCTTTTATCTTTTGAACTTCCTTCCTTAATTCAGCTTGGTCTTTTGGAAAATTGTTCTTCTAGCTCTTTAATCTTATCTCTCATGTTGAGATTTGCTTAGACCTCTCCTTCTTGGGTTAATTGCTTTTGTTTTTCCATTTCTTGTATTGCTAAACCCTAATATTCTATTCTCTATTTGTGTCTAAATATTTTCTTCTAATAATCTAAATTTGGTATCAAGCATTGCCTCTAACTGTGTTTGGAATTTCACTTCTCTCTCTACTCTCTTTTTCTCTAATGATTCTATATGTTCACAAAAACTCTTTAGAGTGATTTTGTTAAGCCTCCCCTTAACATTGACGTGTTCATATTGAAAAGAAAAGAAAACAAGTAAGAGAATGAACTCATGTATTCAAATTTACATCAAGTATAACTTTGTTCCAATTCATGATAGGTATAAGTATAAAACCTTCACATTCAGGTCATTGTAGATATAAACCTCTTCACTCTTCACATTTACTACACAGTAAAAACCTCATTCAAATTAACCACAGTTATAAACCTCATTCAAATTTACCTCACACTAGAAACCCTTCATCAAAATTCACTAAATGATATAAACCTCAATAGGTAGAAACCCTTCACTTTTCAAATTCACATTTAAATAAATCCTTCACATTCACCAGCATACATTCATTATAAATATTTGACACCATACTAATTATGTTTTAGTTGTAATTATAGTTTAAAGTATCAATACATCTACTTTGTCTTTGGTATTGAGATAAATTTTTGATAAATTTTTTTAGCTCGTTTAAAAAATATGTAATAAAATAATAAATTTAAATTTTATTAATTTTTCAAGAAGTGCGAATAGTTTAAGTATACAGATTGCATAATTGAAGTGTAATAAGAGCTTTGGGGCTGCTAAATTCATTTAGAAGATCAAAATCCACAACTTCATCACTCAGTGTCTATCAAACCAGAGAAATCATCAACTCGTTATGCTACTAAGCTAAACTAAATTTCTCGAGCCACAAAGCAATTTGCTAACAATCGCTTTATTCAGTCCACCAATCCATTAGCCTTTGCGATCTTTCTTCATTTGGATTCGATCTTTGATAGCCTTTGTTCAATCTTTCTTCATTTGTAATTAGATGTATATTAATATAGTTATATTAAAATTGGTTTACTTTTATTTTAATTTTAGATTAATCAATAATGAAATTTGAGACACAAAATTTTAAAAAATAAAAAAAATAAAAAAATTTAAATAAAAGTTTGTATTTTAATATATTTAAAATTTTTATTTGATAAATAATATTGTCAAAAATTTTATAGTGAAAAAAAATGTTGTAAAATAGAAATTATATAATTTAAATTTATTATCATTTATAATTTAGAAAGTAACAAAACAATTATATTATTAAAATTTATTTATCATATGTGATCTAAAGTGTGATATGAAAAATGTCACATTATATGAGAAATAAGATAACCAGTAATAAAGTAACCATGTTTAATGGTGAAGATGTTGAATAATAGGAAATAATATGATGCATATAATAAATAACATATATATTATACAATGAACTATCTTTGTTCTTTCTTTTAGTTATTGGTGATCTTGGATACATAATATGTACATTTTAGCTAAATAGAGATCTAAAACAATATTTATTATGAAATCAATGCATATATAAATGAATTTAACTACTCTATTCTTAATGTTGGGTTAATTTTGACTCGGTCATAGAATAGTTATGAATAACCTTGATAGAATCAATGATGGGTCTTTTGTTTACACTTTATGGACCCATTGTATTTGCTCATGGTATTTCATATGATGGAGCCTATTTAATGGCTTGGGATAATCCATTGTAAGATGTCTCATGGTATAGACCTTAGGAGTAGACCTTTTCGCCAGTATAGGCTTGGGTGGCTAGTGTAGTGGAGAGAATAGTGTAGGTTTGAAGTTCATTGTTGAACACTCTTGTTGAGAGCACAAAGGATTTTCCCCAAGAAATCGTGTTGTTTAATGGTTTGTTGTTTCTTTAATCTATTTGCAACTATCATGTTATAAGTTTTTGTACATTCTTGATCCAGGTGGATATTGGTGGCCACCCACCTATTCCAACTGGCTCATCTTCACAGTTTTTAGTTCAACACATTTCTCTGTAATGATGAAATTTCTTTGTAATTGTGGGTTTTGCACTTCCGGGGTTGTCCTGAAGCCCTACACAACATACAGGTGGATATTGGTGGCCACCCACCTATTCCAACTGGCTTATTTTGGAAGTTTTCATGTCAGTACATCTTTCTGTACTTCCAGGGCCATTTTGGGGCCCTAAACACTATTTTTTTTTTGTTTTCCTCAATCAAATTGTACACAAAGATAGAGTTTGATGGAATAATGTGTAGTTCTTGAAAATACCTTTCCAATGGGCTACCACACGCCTAAAACAGAGGTCGTATGCAAAAGTACGACCATGAGAAGTTGAGGTACCAACTTACCCATCATGGCCCACATCGGGGCCTCTGGAGCCTCATTGTAATTTTTTATGCTCAAACGAATGCACATAGTAGCCACATCTCTTCTCAGAGATAACTACCACCATTCGAGCAAGTTGTTTTCAGTTCTGCAGTTTTACAGTGTCAATCTATTTTCTTTATTCAATAGAAGTTATTGTTCACTGGATATCTATTGTTGTTCTTTGTATCTCTATGTTATTGTATTCAATATTTTATTCATTTTTTTTTTTCAGTCATAAATCTGGATTAGTGGTATCAAAGCGGTCTTCTCTTCATTTGTTTTTCTTTGTGCATGTCCTCGACAAGATCTAGGTACAAGAAGTCGGGACTTGAACCAGTCACGCCTTTGCAAGATTGACCACGCCAAGCCCGACAACAACTCATGTGGGATGAGAAGAAAGATGATGGAGCAGGAGATCCTTTTAAACTATTGCTCGAGGAAGCCCTTGCACGAGAAAGGAACAAAATGGTGGACAAATTTGCACAGATCCTTTGGTGGGTTTCCACAGGAGACACATCTTCATCAAGCGGCCACGCAACCCCCTTCAAGGTACAAGTAAATTTTGATATTCCGTTATTTGAAGGACCGATAGATGCGGATGCTGTAAATAAATGGTTGAATCTGCTCAAGGGGTATTTTTCGGTCCACAATTTTTTCGATAGGGAAAAGATTACTTTTTCACTCCTCAAGGCCATCCCCCATGTTAAGGACTAGTAGGATACTTACTCTAAGCAAAGGGCCACAAAGGAATCTGAAATATTTATGGTTGCCCCCACATGGGATTCCTTCAAGGATGGCATTAAAGAACATTAATACCATGTTGGAAGCTACGAGGAACAATACACAAGATGAACCACACTGCGTCAGAAAAGGGACCAGACAATACCAAATTTCACCAATATTTTCCATACCCTGCGCACCAAATTGGGTATCAAAAACTCTGAACAATATCTGGTGCACAAATACTGCTGCATAGATACATTCAAACAAAAATGGATTTTCTGGACATCGCATCATTAGGTGTGGCTTATAGATATGTTGTCAAGATCAAACAAAAATTTAAGCAGAAGAGGCAAGAGTTTGGATTTGCAAAATCCTCACGAGCGAAGCAGGGCAAAGGCGGCCCCAACCAACAAAACAAGAGACAAAGCAAATATGACCACTCTCAGAAGAACTAGTCCAAGCTGCAACCCAAGAAGGGTAATGATAAGTCGAAGAAGGACACGAGAAAGTGGTGTGAATACCATAAAATCCCTTGGCACAACACCAAAAAATGTCACTCCAAGCAGTCACTAGTGGCTGAGAGGAAAGCTCCCGAGTCAGAGGAAGATTCTGACTCTGAATCAAATCTAGAAAGAGGGAAGCAAATTATCGATGTCGAACCCAGTGCCACTGTTGCTACCACCAAAGTTCAACCAAGCGAACGAGAAGAACTAGAGGAAGGGGAATGCCTCTTTCACTCACAGATGTGGGTAAATGGGGCTCTGMTTCATTTCATTGTCGATAGCGACAGTACGGAGAACCCGATCTCAACAGAGGTCGTCAAGCGGYTGGACCTGCCGGTGACACCGCACCCGTAGCCCTACACCATCGACTGRCTTTGCTAAGTAAGGGATCTCTACGTCAGCCAACATTGTCGTCTTCCATATGGCATCAAGCCCTTCAAAGACGAGGTATTGTGTGATATTTCTCCCCTTGAAGTTTGTGATTTTCTTTCAGGCCAACCATATTTGTGGAAGCGACATGCTATRTATGAGTCTAGACCTTGTAGTGCTATTATTACTTTGGGTAGATGATTGTACAGGATACYAGAGGTAGCGCTGCCTATCGCTATTTCTTTAATCTTTGCTAATAAATGCAGTAAGGTCATTTCACAGACCGAGAAGTTCTTYTTTGTGATCTGTTCTTGCAGTGAACAAAAGGTTGTTGCCACATCCGTGACCTCTACATAGAGCCTCTCTTTGTAGCAGAAGCAAGTGGATAGGATCATGGAAGAGTATAAGGACATATTCTCCTCACCCACCAGGGTACCGATGCACTACCAAGTCAAGAATCCAATTGATCTAACCCCCGATGCACCTTTACCTAATGGACCAGTCTATCATCACTTGCTAATGGAAAATGATGAAATCAAGCGGCAGATCCAAGAGCTGCTTCAAAAGGGGCACATCCGACCTAGCTCCTCCCCTTGTGGATGCTCGATTGTACCGGTGCAGAAGAAATACAGGACCTGGCGGATCTGCATTGATTACCGAGCATTAAAAAAAATCACAGTAAAAAACTGGTACCCAATTACCCGAATTGATGACCTTCTTGACCAACTCAAGGGGGAAAAGTTCTTCAGCAAGATTGACCTAAAGTCTGGCTACCACCAGGTTCCCATCGAATCGACTAATGTATGGAAGAAAACTTTCAAATCTAAAGAAGGTCTCTTCAAATGGTTGGTCATGCCCTTTGGCTTAACAAATGCACCAACAAATTTCATGAGGTTGATGGATGATGTATTGAGACCCTTCACAAACTCTTTTGTGGTGGTATATTTGGATGACATCCTCATATTCAACAAAACTTGGGAGGAACACATCCAACATATCCAACAGGTTTTGAGCACTTTGCGGCAACACAAGCTATATGCCAACCTGGAAAAATGATCCTTTAGAATGAACATGGTCCAATACTTGGGCTACATTATTGATGAGCATCGGGTACATGTGGATCCAGCTAAGATCTAAGTCATCCATGACTGGCCAGCCCGGACCACACTAACTGAACTTCGAAGCTTCTTGGGACTTGCCAACTTCTATCAAAGGTTCGTGCTGGGATTCTACCATATTGCATGGGCCCTCAACCAACTGACCAAGGGAGGTGGAAAGGAAAATTTTGCATGGGATAAGGCACACCAACGAAAATTTGATGATCTGAAACATCTATTGTGCTCATCTCCAGTACTCTCCCTACCTGATCTGCAAAAACCGTTCAAGATTGAGAATAATGCCTTCGACTATGCTGTAGGCGCAATTCTCACTCAACACAGTCATCCAGTAGCATACCATAGTGAGACACTCTTAGATACCGTAAGGAAATACCTCACCTATGACAAGGAAATGTATTCCATTGTGCAAGCTTGCCGTCAATGGAAACATTACATTTTGGGAAAGGAGACAATCGTCCACACTGATCACAAGCCTCCACAGTTCATACAAACATGGGATAAGTTTAAAAATGACCACCATCAAAGTGGTCCACATACTTGCAATAGTTCCATCTCAACATCAAGTATAAGACAGGGAGCACAAATTGTGTCGCTCACTGCCTCGGTTGACCTCCTATTTCTTAACTCACCACCGTGATCCATTCTTGTGGGAATGAGGCATATGAGTGGCCCCAACTTTATCAGCGTGACCCTTACTTAACCACCACCTATCAACTCTTCGGTACAGGGGTGAATGCCACCGATTTTCACATTTAGGATGGACTGTTATGCCATATGTGTCACCTCTTTGTTCCTGAAAGAAAGCGTGAAAAGCTAATTTGGGAGGCTCACTACAATCAAATGACAGGACATTTTGGCATGGAGAAAACTGTGGTCGTTCTACAGAAACATTTTTATTGGCCAAAACTTCGACAGGATGTCAAAAAGTGTATCAGATCTTGCACTGCCTATGCCATTGCCAAGCCAGCCATCAAAAAGCAAGGATTATACACCCCTCTTCCTACTCCCGAGAGGCCTTGGGAATCCATCTCGATGGATTACATGTATGGTCTTCTGTCCACCAAGAAAGACAATGATTGTGTATTTGTGGTGGTTGATCAATTTTTGAAGATGGCCATTCTCACAACCTGTAAGAAGAGCATCACAATGACAGATACTTCCAATATCTTATTTGAATGGGTGTGGGTCCATTTTGGGATTCCACAGACCATCATCTTAGATCGGGACAACAAGTTCCTCATCACATTTTGGTCAAGTCTCTAGTCACTATTGGACACTAAGATCACTAAATCCACTTCCTTCCACTCCCAAACTGATGGCCAAACAAAGTCCGTCAATCAAATGATTGTGCACATCATGCACATGTATAACTCTAAGAAACAACGTACATGGGATGAGAGTCTTCCCTATGTTCAACAAAGCTACAACAAGGCTCTCCATATCTCCGCCGACCATATCCCATTTCAGGTGGCGCTGGGATTCCAACTCTTGGATCCCATTGATGTTGCACTACCTCTTGCAACCACATAGGAACAATATTCTCATGTTCAGTTTGAGGTCGAAAAAGCCACCAGATTCATTGAGAGGATTCAACACATTTGCTAACAGTTCTACGATATTTTACATAAAGCCAATGCTAAGTACAAGCAATGCCATGATCAACACCGGGTACCACACAAGTTTCAAGTGGGAGACAAGGTCTGGTTAGATTTGCAGAAAGAGTGCCTTACAAGGCCCCATTGGAAGCTACGTCCACTTCAATATTGGCCTTACACTATCACCAAGTATGTGGGTGACAATGATTTTGAGCTCAACACTCCCCCCCTTCCTTGGCTTGCACCCAGTGTTCAATGTGGACCTCCTTCAACCATATTTTCCACTTTTATTGGACACCTCAGAGATCATAGAACAATTGACACCAACAAAGCTCAACCCTGACTGCATGAAACATATATTACCTCATTGATGTTGACATATTCAATATTCAAGGATTCTATAAGGTCTCACTTATGACACCATGAGAATTACACATACCAAATGTTTGTGCATTGCATGAAGGAATAATATAGAAGGAAACACTTAGCTCATAGATGCACATTACATTCTATGCATTCATATTGACATTTATATCAAATGGGTCTCATGCTTCCATTCATTAATAACAGATAGATGTTTAGATACATAAGAGGTCGTAGCCAACTCAAAGACTCATTAAGATTGAACCAGAGATCTAAGATTTAGATCTCGATCTACTTTGTCTCTCATATTACAAATCCATCCTCAACAATATAATGAATAACTCAACTAAGACCAAAAAAAAAAAGAATAACAAAAGGTAATGATTACTAGTCCATGTGCATTCCTTTTATCTCTACAGAAGCATGGAAATCATAGAAAATCTACTAGCTCACTAACAACCTCAAGCATGCCTAATCGATCGATTACAAATCATTATAATTGATGCACACATTATTTCTTACAAGTGTTTGTGCAAAAACCGAGTCAGTGTGCGTGCTACAAAATGGTTGGCACTACACGATACAAAATTGGTGGCGCACGCGGTGCAAAACTTGTGGTGCACGCATGGTCTACCAACACTTAGGGTGCCAACATGCTCCCAAAACTATTAGTTGGCTCTTCCTTGATCCAACAAACTTCGTTCTGGTGCAACAGAGGCGATGGATGACACCTTCTGCACGATATCGGTGATGAAGTTTTGGAACTCAGAGTCAAATTCATAAAAAATATCTAGTAGTTCCTTCTTGTTGTGGAAATTTTTTTCGACTGTCGATGTGGTCAACCCAGACTTGATCTGTGTGCCGAGTGCTATCACTACGGATACCTTTACATGCACATTTGTGAGTGCATAGTGGTGGTGTTGGGCCTACTATTGTGCTTCCAACACAATGTATGACAATATTTGTTGCTCAACATGGGTAGATGCAATATGTCGGTGAAGGCAATATATCTCTGTTATGGCTTCCTTGCACACTACAGGTTGAAGGGAGGTTAGTGCCTAGTTCTTGATGTTGATCCGAGCCTCACTTACGTGTATATGGTATTCTATTATGTTTATTTCAGGGGAGTTCTGTAGGTGGGTCCAGAGTTGGAAGATGTAGTCAACTACCCTTGAGAATCCTTCCACATGTGCTTGTCCTTGGTGGAATATATTTTCTGTGACAATAATATTTTCATGCAACTCCACCTACTCTGATGGTGGGGTGCTCTTGATCATTTTTTCTTGAAGCTCCTCATTTTGGGCTTGGAGTTGTTGGAAAACCTCCTACACCTTGCTAAGTTTGTTTGGCATAGGGAAGTCAACAACTTCATTATATCAAATGGGACCGATTTCATATACTTCCTCCACTACGCTATTAGCAAGGTGCACACATCCACCTCTACCACATAGAATTCTTGGACTTCCTTGTGTGTAGCTATTTTCAGTGCATGTATTTTTTAGATTTCTTGGTACAGAACCATATCCTACACATGTATCTATTGTAGCTTTGTATATGATTGGCTCAATTCACACTTCTTGTCTCCCAATTCATTCATTATCTTTTCCATGAATACTTGTAGGTCTTGTGAAGGTACCTGCACCAATTCCAGCTCTGCATACAATAATGGTGGAGGCTCTAAACTAGTACATGCCTCAAAGGCTATCACGGCTAATGGGTTTAGCGGCAAGACCCACTTTTGTGTACTGAGGCACAATGATGTAGCGCCAATAATGCTACCTAATAATGATATAGGAGGATCTCCACACAAGGAATTGTTATTTTGCATACCATGGAGAAGATCATTAAAATATGGCAAAGAATAATTAATGCTCATGAATGAATTAATTAAATTGTAAAAACTGATTAATACTTAAAATAAGTATGAGAAACTCATGTATTAGTCACGCACATTGAAAAAATGATTAATACTTGAATTGAGTTGGAAAATCTCATGTATTATTCATTTAATTGTAAAAACATGAAATTAGTTGTGAGAATCCAACTCACAAATTAGTTTCCTAATTTTAAGGGGAAAACAGAGGAATAATTGGAGTGAGTGGAAATCTCACGTATTATTTGTAAAAATGGGAAATTAGTTTTATGTGAGAATCCAACTCAAAAATTAGTTTCCTAATTTTAAGAGGAAATTAGTTTCCTTGTCTTAAGGAGGAAGTTAAGGGTCTCCTGAGTTGGTTTGGACTCTTTCTCACTTTATTACAAATGGATTCCTAGTCTTAAGGAGGAAGTTAAGGGTCTTGAACTCATTTTTGTCCTTGGGTAGGTACTAGAGCCTAACTTCATGGATCTTGTCTTTATGGATTATAGAGCTAGGAAAAATTATTTAAACCCCTTTATTGGGAGAAATGGAAAAGGGAGTCTTGAGGAGATAATCAAGCAATCATGCTTGTAATTTGTAGGCCCCTTAATTGGGAGAGTTGAGCCCCTTATTAGGAGAGTATGTGAGCCCCTACATTGGGAGAATTATGCCTCTTCATGGGAGAATGCAGCCCTTGTGCAAAGGAGAATCAACCCCACATTGGGAGAAGCAATGAAGAGATTCGTATTGCAACAGATCCAGAGATGTAGCCATACCAGTGAACTCCATTAACAATGGTGATCTATTGCCATGTGTTGTTCTTTCATCTCAAGTTTCCTTACGCATGCTTTACTTACACAATATTGTTTTATTAAATGCATTAAGTAATGGATTATGAGACAAACAACATATTTCACCAAGTTATATTCCAATCTTCATAAGCACTTCAATTTCACCTTTAATGAAATCAGTTCAATAAAATGATCTTAAATATCACCTTTAATGGAGTGGCCTAGAACCTACTAAAGATTGGTAACAAGGTCACCCTGGACTCAGATCAAGTGGTATAAGAGTAGGATTGACAAGAATTGTAGGTGTTTAATACAAGATGGGAAAAGCATCGAAGAATGCATGGCTTCGTGAGCTTGATGAAATCAACTAGAGCATTCAAGCAAAGAATGCCGAGTTGAGGAAGATGCTACAAGATGCAAAAGAAGATAGTCAAAGATTATGACTTCAATCACAAGCCATGGAACATGATTTGACAAAGTTGAAAAGTGATGAAGGCTTAGCAAATCCATCCCCCACACCTGATCTAGGATTGGAAACTAAGGTAAACAATACTCATCTAGTTTCATGTTCTTCTCATTATGATGATGATTTTGGTGATTTTTAAAATAAATCTACAGGCATTGGCTTGAAGCTAATGAAGAAGATGGGGTACGAAGGAAGAGGCCTTGGAGCCAATGGATAATTTATTGTGAAGCCCATTGCAATGGTGGAACTACCACGATATGCATGATTGGGCTATGTTAGAGAGGAAGATGGAACATTCTCCAAGACCGTTGATGAAAGGAACTCCAAAGAAACATAAGCAAGACAGTTCTCAAGTGACGAATCAATGCAGGGTGAGAGAACATCATGCCATTATGATGACCATGATTATGAGTCATATCCAAAGGGATGTGAAAATTTCAAGGAAAGAGCAAAGGAAATTTCTCCTCGCCAGGACTGCACCAAAGACAACCAAGCACGGTATAAAAGTCTCATTATTCAATTGTTCCTTTTAATTATAACAAAAATGGTAATGGTAAACAAAGTCTATGGAATAGAAAACCATGTACATTTTGTGGTGTGAATAACCATGCTATTGTCAAGTGTTGGAAAAGAACGAATTTGTACAGGAAGGTTATGACAACCAGGAAGAAGCCATGACATGAAGACCTTTCTACATGACAGTTTAAAAAGAAGGGAATGAAAACATGGATCAAGAAGAATCATTGCGCCCATTGCAACAAGGGTGGACATAAGGAAGCCACATGTTGGGAACTCCATCTAGAGTTGCATCCAAAGAAGGAAAAGAAAGCCAATGAAGTAACTCACAAAGGAGGCTAGCTATAGGAAGAAGATCAGGTACCGGAAAAGAAACAACTTAGAAGGAGGATATATTCATCTTTATGACTGAAAGGATGAATAAAATATTTGAGTTAGTAGATAAGGGTAGTCTATTTTGAGTAATTGAGCCATGGAGCTCCAAAATACCTCAAAAATTGAAGTGCCCAGAATTCAATGAAAACACATTAGATTGAAGAGATTGATGAGAGATTTTCGGTGGTGCAAATAGATCATCAAGTAGAGTCATAGATCAAAATATATCGCGATCTAAA
>JASDQU010735269.1:28366-52242 GCA_032191745.1 Picea mariana
AGATAAGGGTAGTCTATTTTGAGTAATTGAGCCATGGAGCTCCAAAATACCTCAAAAATTGAAGTGCCCAGAATTCAATGAAAACACATTAGATTGAAGAGATTGATGAGAGATTTTCGGTGGTGCAAATAGATCATCAAGTAGAGTCATAGATCAAAATATATCGCGATCTAAATTTTTCCGGAAACAAACAAAACTAGTGAATTCCATACAGTGTTGACGTGGTGACATGAGAGGCTAGCACATCTGATCCGTATAGATGGCATGGTAGGGAGCAAAAAATCCACATGGTTGACCGTATAAATGACAACGTAGCTGACGGGTGATCGTATAGGCTGATGTGGCATTCTATACATGTCGACATGACAATGACCATATAGATGAATGGGCTAATGACATGGAATTCATACAGCCTGACGTGGCGATGGTCGTGAAACTGAATGGACAGATGATGTGGCATCCTTACAACTAACTGGGCTGATGACATGGTAGGTCATATGCCGATGTGGTGCAGACGCAGTAGGTGACGTTGCACTGACACAATAGGGATACATGGAAGCCCTAGAGCATGCCATGTGTCACTCATTTTTGGCACGTTTGGGCTGCCAAATGGCCCAATAGGAAAGTTCCACGTATCATCTCCAACAAGCACCACGTGGTACCATTGAGAGACCACCACGTGGTACCGTACATTATAGTCAATAGGAGAATGAAGTGGCAGATGGTGATGTCATCATGATGAGTTGTCAACACTGTAGAGAAACATGTGTATTGCTGATGTCTACAGGATGACGTGGTGCCACAGACCCCACCCCCTTCTCTTCTCCTTCAGGGTTGTGCAACCTCTTGGTCTAGGATCATTCTCAAACACCTGAGTCGGATTGACTCTTTGGATCCCTATTGGAACCCGACAAACTCTATCACATTTCCTTCTTTCCCCAAAGTGTGGGTCCTTTTAACCCCGCGACTCTCTTCTTGTCCCTTTGAAGAAGGTTGGCTACGACACTCACTCTCCATGCCAGGCCCTTTCTATCACATGACCTCAGGTTGTGTTCTGGGTCTCAATCACACAAAGGGATTTGGGCTTCGGGCTTCGGCTCTTTCCACGACAACCAACTCTTACATTCCCGAACTCCGAATCAATGAACTCAAATGGCACGAGGATCAATGATCCCTGTCCTTCCTTCCGATTGACGACTACGATATCTTCGGACTCCGGACTTCGGGACTCTCTCGTATCTTCCTCGGATATTTCCTGAAGTAATAACTCTCTGACTTGTGTGGATTTCTTTCACGCGTCCCTTCCAGATCAAATGGTCTGGATTCAAACTGCTCTTTGTGACTTCGTGAAGATCTCTGTTTGCTCCTGGAAAACCTTCTGGAGTTCCAACTCCCAGATCTCTCAATCTACTGCCACCTGTCTCCTCCCGATGATCGACAATTTCATGGTCTTCGGGACTTTGGCAAGTCCTTGACCTTCTTGCACACTTAGTGCAATTTCTGCTCGAGACTTAGACTGTTATCGACCTTCTTCTGCACTCCTTGCAGAGTCCTATGCAAATTCTTTTGCAACTTTTCTCGGCTTGAAACCTTCGAGGTTCTCAGTTCCTCTACATCCTTCAGTGGACCTTCTAGTTCCCTCCTGGAAACTTAACACTCTTCCTTCTGAGATTGTAAAATGAACTTACCGTATACTTGGCGAGCTCCTTGTGCTCGACTAAGACTTTCGACGACTTATCCCTTAGCCTTTCCAAAAGTCTTAAGGCATCTCCTTTCCTTTTTCGATGCATTCTTGCAAAGCCTTCCTTCCTTAGAGTGTTCAACAACCCTGGGGTTCTCCCAATGCTTCCAACACTTCAGAATGTGTTTCTCTTGTACACACTCATACTTGCTCTATTCCCTCCTGGCAAAGTCTTACAAAGTATTCAGTAACTCTACATTGTGCTTCCTCCCACACAGTCTTTCTTTCCAAGGTACCCAACCACCTTGAAATTTACCTCCGAGTCTGTGAATTATCCTGGTGTGCCCTCCTCAAAGATTCACTTCTGACTTGACTGAGTTTAGATATGCACTCCTTGCATCGGCTCACAGAGTTTCCACTCCCTGTCGCACACTCCTTTCACTTAGCCTTGAGAACCAGACTTAATCCAACAAACTCACAGATAGAATATTATAATTCTATTCATGCAGATGATACCCAACATACATATACAACATACACGCATACGAATGACATTCATAACCAAATATCCCATAGACAGAAATTGATAAATACGAAAAACTGTTATTTTTCTATTAATGGTGGAATGTCCATTACAATATGTAAGTCTGGACTACAAATGATTCTCAACTCTCTCTCTCTTATTCCTTGCGTATGCTCTATTGGAAACAATACAAGATTTTATACAAGAGGGGCTTGATGAGTTTCCCTCCAAGCTAAGCTAGTGGTGTCTAATCACCAATCAAAATGTCTGACTAATAAGGAAGATTACAATGATGAAAATCTGATCCGAATCGAATGTTGATCCCTCCTATCGTCAACCACTTAATGGCGACCTCATATACAGCTTGTGTGAAGGCACAACTTGGCTCTACCAACCTGTCAGCATTAATTTCCTTAATCACGATTTAGATTCTCAAAGGAAAAATAAAAGGGTGTCGCTTCTCACTTCTTTGAATGTGCAACACTCGTGCTAATCATCCAGTGCGTGCTGAGGTAAAGCGATGTTCCTGCATCATACTCCATGGCTACGAAAATTCATGAGATCCTGATCATGAGCTTCCCANGGCTCTACCAACCTGTCAGCATTAATTTCCTTAATCACGATTTAGATTCTCAAAGGAAAAATAAAAGGGTGTCGCTTCTCACTTCTTTGAATGTGCAACACTCGTGCTAATCATCCAGTGCGTGCTGAGGTAAAGCGATGTTCCTGCATCATACTCCATGGATACGAAAATTCATGAGATCCTGATCATGAGCTTCCCATCTCTGTTGAAATCCTCCTAGATCCCAAACTTTCTCCTGGAGCTGATCTTCCGTTCCTCTGCTTTGCTTTAGCATTTTCATCCTCCCTACTGCTCGTGCAGGTTCCTTCCTGTCCAACTTCTCCTTGCCGGTCGCTTCTTCTGTTGATCTTAATATTAGCCTCCTTATCTCCTCTATGGATTCTTGCAGCTGCTTCATCGGCTGGTTCAGATTCATTGACTACAACTCTTCATGATGCTCTATGGGTAGGTCTTCTTGATATCCCATGCTACTTTCATCCCTTGTGACACTGACTRGCCACTCTTCTGCAGACTCCAATTCCGYAGTCTCACCACTGAACTGTTGTTCAACTACTTCCTATGACAAACTAAGCCCTGCCAGTTCTTYGACTGGTTCCATTCCAACCCTCTCCAACTACAACACGTGTTGGCATGTCTCTTATGGCATGGCTATCTCATGGTAGCCACCTTTTGGTTCTGGACTGTTTAACCAATTCTCCAGTGCCTTTAAGTCCATCTCCCACTGAGTGAGTAACTCAACTGGGTGTTCATCCTATGTTGGGAAATACTTCATTATCTACTCCTTCTCCTCCATGACAATCTCATCTTGCTATCCTTCTGTTGCGTTTGCAACATCTGTGCTATCCTCTCCTTGGCTGCTTGGAAGGAATATCTCGACTACTCCAATGATCAGAACGCACCTTTGATCCTTATCCACTATGATGAAAGTTTCCAAATTGTAATCATCTTCATTCACACGGCTTGCAGTTCTGCATGAATCTTCATATGGATGAGGCCTTTCTTCCTCCTCTCCATATGTCAACACCCTCTGTTGACATGAACTCTTAGCTGAGTTCATCTCTTCTCCCTTGCCCACTTGGAAATTTGGGATGTCTCCTCTGCCCTCCTGGTAGCTTACGAGATCAACTGACCCTTTCATATTTCCCACCTAGAAACCTACGAGGTTCCTCCCAGATCTCTTTCCCTCGCCACTGAGGTTTTTGACATATCTCAGCCAATTTTTTAACACCTGTTGCTGCCTTCTGGCTAACAACTTCCGAACATGACACTTGGCTGTCCTTTTCAAAGGCCACTCGTATCTCCAATGCACCTTTGCTGCCTGCTGCATCTTAAATTCTAGCCTCTCCATATTTGCTCAGATTTCACCGAGCTCCTTGTCCATCTCTGATTTTCTTTTATGTAGGTAGACTTATCCTCAACCACGCTCATGACCTCCAACGACCATCTTGCTTCACCTACAACATACCTAGTTATTTATGATCTGTTGCACACCTTGCAATAGTTTCCACAGAGTATCGCACTCTATCTACCTTGCCTACATAAATCAATTATGTGCTCTGACTCTACTTGATGTAGCCAAACTATCTCCTTTCCTGAAAACAATTTCACGCTCTGATACCACCTACTGCAGACCCCACCCCCTTCTCTTCTCTTTCGGGCTTGCGTGACCTCTCGGTCTAGGATCGTTCTCAAATACCTAAGTCAGATTGACTCTTTGGCTCCCTGGTGGAACCCAAAAAACTCTATCACAGGTCCTTCTTTCCCCAAAGTGCGGGTCCTTTTAACCCCGTGGCTCTCTTCTTGGCCCTTTCAATAAAGTTGGTGGTGACACTCGCTCTCGGTGCTAGGCCCTTTCTATCACATGACCTCGAGATGTGTCTCCAATTCCGTAGTCTCACCACTAAATTGTGGTTCAACTACCTCCTTTGACATACTAACCCTTGCCAGTTCATCGAATGGTTCCATTCCAACTCTCTCCAACTGCAACTCATGCTAATATGTCTCTTCTGGCATGTATATCTCATGGTAGCCACCTTTTGGTTCTGGAATGTCTAACCAGTCCTCTAGTTCCTTTAACTCCATCTCCCACTGAGCGATTAACCTAACTGGGTGCTCCTCCTCTATTGGGACTGACTTCAATATATGCTCCTTCTCCTCCATGATAGTCTCATCTCTTCTCCGTTGCCCACTTGGAAATTTGAGATGTCTCCTCTACCCTCCTAGCAGCTTCTAAGATCAACTGACCATTTCATATTGCCCACCTGGCAACCTACGAGGTTCCTTCTCATATCTCTTTCCCTCGCCACTGAGGTTTTTGACATATCTCAGCCAATTTTTTAACACCTGTTGCTGCCTTCTGGCTAAAAGCTTCTGAACATGCCACTTAGCTATCCTTCTTAAAGGCCACTCATATATCCAACACACCTTTGCTTCCTGCTGCATCTTAAATGATAGCCTCTCCATCTTTGCTCAGATTTCACTGAGCTCCTTGTCCATCTCCACTTTGCTTTTCTATGGGCAGACTTCTCCTCAACCACGCTCATGAACTAAAAATGACCATCTTGCTTCACCGGTAGCCTACATGGCTATTTATCATCTGCTTCACACCTTACAACAGTTTCCAGAGAGTATCGCACTCTGTCTCCCTTGCCTACAGAAATCAATTATGTTCTCCGACTCTACCTGATGTATCCATACTGTCTCCATTTTCTAAAAACAATTTAATGCTCTGATACCACCTGCCGCAGACCCCACCTCCTTCTCTTCTCCTTCGAGGCTGCACAACCTTCTGGTATAGGATTGTTCTCAAACACCTGATTCAGATTGACTCTTTGGCTCCTTGTTGGAACCCAAAATCTATCACATGTACTTCTTTCCCCAAAGTGCATGTCCTTTTAACCCCATGGCTCTCTTCTTGGCCCTTTGAAGAAAGTTGGTGGTGACACTCGCTCTCGGTGCCAGGCCCTTTCTATCATGTGACCTCGGGTTATGTCCCGGGGTTCAACCACACAAAGCGCTTCGAGCTTCGACTCTTTCCACAACAACCAACTCTTACGTTCCCGAACTCTGAATCAGAGAACTCAAACAACACGAGGATCAATGGTACCCGTCCCTTATTTCACTCATCTTCTTTGCTTCTGCTGCTGCTTCTGCATCTTCATCCTCCCTGTTGCTCATGCAGGTTCTTTCCTGTCCAACTTCTCCTTGTTGAACGCTTCTTCCGTTGACCTTAACATCGGCCTCCTTATCTCCTTTATGTCTTCTTCCAGTTGCTTCATCGTTGGTTCGGATTCATCTGCTGCAACTCTTCATTTTGTTCTATTGGTAGGTCATCTTGATCTCCCATGTTGCTTTCATCCCTTGTGATACTGACTGGACACTCTGCTGCAGACTCCAATTCCACAGTCTCACCACTGAACTGTTGTTCTGCTACCTCCTTTGATAGACTAACCCCTGTCAATTCTTCGACTGGTTCCATTCCAACTCTCTCCAGCTGCAAATTTTGCTGGCATGTATCTTCTGGCATGGCTATCTTATGGTAGTCACCTTCTGGTTCTGGACCATCTAATCAATCCTCCAGTGCCTTTAAATCCATCTCCCATTGAGAGAGTAACTCAATTGGGTTCTCCTCCTCTATTGGGACATACTTCAGTATCTGCTCCTTCTCCTCCATGATAGTCTCATCTTGTTGTCCTTCTGTTGCGTCTGCGACCCCTATGCTAGCCTCTCCTCAGCTGCTTGTTAGGAATATTTCGACTCCTCCAATGACCAGAATGCACCTCTGATCCTTCTCCACTGCGATGAAATTTTCCAACTTGTCATCATCTTCATTCATGTGACTTGCAGTTCTGCATAAATCATGGATGAGGCCTTTCTTCCTCCTCTCCATCTGTTAAAACCCTCTGCAGGTCATCTCTTCTCTCTTTCCGACTTGGCAATTCAGGATGTCTCCTGTGCCCTCCTGGAAGTTTATGAGATCAACTAACCCTTTCATATTGCCCACCTAGAAACCTACAAGGTTCCTCCCATATCTCTTTCCCTCGCCACTAAGGTTTTTGACATATCTCAACCACTTTTTTAACACCTGTTGCTGCCTTCTGGCTAAAAATTTCTGAACAATCCACTTAGTTGTCCTTCTCAAAGGCCACTCGTATCTCCAACAAACCTTTGCTTCCTACTGCATCTTAAATGCTAGCCTCTCCATCTTTTCTCGGATTTCACAAAGCTCCTTTTCCGTCTCCGCTTTGTGTTTCAGCGGGAAGACTTCTCCTTGAGCACGCTCATGACCTCCAATGGCCATCTTGCTTCACCTGCATCCTACCTAGATTTTTATCATCTACTACACACCTTGCAATAGTTTCCATAGAGTATCGCACTCTGTCTCCCTTGCCTACATAAATCAATTATGTGCTCTGACTCTACCTGATGTAGCCAGACTATCTCCTTTTCTTGAAATCAATTTCACACTCTGATACCACCAGCCACAGACCCCACCCCCTTCTCTTCTCCTTCAGGTTTGCATGACCTCCCGGTCTTGGATCCTTCTCAAATACCTGAGTCAGATTGACTCTTCAGCTCCTTGCTAGAACCTGACAAACTCTATCACGGGTCCTTCTTTCCCCAAAGTGCGGGTCCTTTTAACCCCATGACTCTCTTCTTGGCCCTTTGAAGAAAGTTGGCGGCGACACTCACTCTCGGTGCCAGGCCCTTTCTATCATGTGACCTCAGGTTGTGTCTCGGGTCTCAACCACACAAAGCACTTCGGGCTTTGAGCTTCAACTCTTTCCATGACAACCAACTCTTACATTCCGAATCGGTGAACTCAAATGACGCAAGGATCAACGGTCCTCATCCCTCCTTCCGATCGATGGCTACGATCTCTTCAGACTTCGTCCTTCGGGAGTCTCTCATTTCTTCCTTAGATATTTCCTAGAGTACTACGTCTCTGAATCGTGCAGATTTCTTCCACGCGTCCCTTCCAGATCCAACGGTCTGGATTCAAACCGCTCTTCACGAATTCACGAAGATCTTTGTTTGCTCTTGGCAAACCTTTCGGAGTTCCAGCTCTCGGATCTCTTGATCTTCTGCCACCTGTCTCCTCCAGACGATTGACGATTTCATGGTCTTCAGGACTTTGACAAGTCCTCGAACTTCTTTCACATTTAGTGCAATTTATGCTCGAGACTTGGATTGTTCTTGACCTCCTTGTGAACTCCTTGCAGAGTCCTGCGCAAATTCTTCTGTGACTTTGCTCGACTTGAAACCTTTGAGGTTCTCAGTTATTCTACGTCCTTTAATGGACCTTCTGGTGCCCTCCTGGCAACTTAACTCTCTTCCTACTAATCTTGTAAAATGAACTTACTGTATCCTTGGTGCACTCCTTGCGCTTGGCTAAGAATTTTGACGACTTCTCCCTTAGCCTTTCCAGAAGTCTTAAGGCATCTCCTTTCCTTCGTCGATGCACTCTTGCAAATCCTTCCTTCCTCTGAGTGTTCAACAACGCTAGTGTTCTCCCAATGCTTCCAACACTTCATAGTGTGTTGGTCTTGTACGCACTCGTACTTTCTCTATGCCCTCTTGGAAGAGTGTTACAGAGTATTCAATAACTCTGTCTTGTGCTTCCTCCCACATAGTATTTCTTTCCAAGGTACCCAACCACCTTGAAATTTCCCTCCGAGTCTGTGAACTATCCTGTTGTGCCCTCCTAGAAGCTTCTCTTCTAACTCGACCAAGTTTAGATACACACTCCCTGCAACGGCTCACAAAGATTCCACTCTCTGTCATGCACTCCTTGCACTTAGACTTGAGAAACACACTTAATCCAACACACTTACATATAAAATATTATAATTCTATCCCTGCAGATGATACCTAACAAACATCTACAACATACACACATACAAATGACATTCATAATAAAATATCCATTACACAGAAATTGACAAACATGAAAAACTGTTATTTTCTATTAATGGTGGAATGTCCATTGCAATACGTGAGTCCGGATTACAACTGAGTCTCGAATCTTTCTCTCCTATTCCCTGTGTATGCTCTAATGGAAACAATACAAGAGTTTATACAAGAGGGGCTCGATGAGATTCCCTCCAAGATAAGCTAGTGGTGTCTAATCACCATTCAAAATGCCTAACTAATGAGGTAGATTACAATGATGGAAATCTGATCCGAATCAGATGCAGATTCCTCCTACCATCAACCACTTAATAGCGACCTCATCTATAGCTTGTGCGAAGGCACAACTTGGCTCTACCAACCTATCATCATTAATTGCCTTAATCAATATTTAGATTCTCAAAGAAAAAATGAGAGGGCGAAGCCTCTCCCTTCTTTGAATGTGCACCACTCGTGCTAATCAACTGGCGCGTGCTGAGGTAGAGCGATGCTTCTGAATCATACTCCATGACCACGAAAATTCATGAGCTACTGCTTATGAGCTTCCTAGCTCCATTGAAATACTCCTGGATCCCAAAACTTCTCCTGGAGCTGTTCTTCCGCTCCTCTGCTTTGCTTCTGCTATTGCTTCTGCATCTTCATCCTCTCTGCTGCTCATGCATGTTCCTTCCTATCCAACTTCTCCTTTTTGACCGCTTCTTCTGTTGAACTTAACATCAACCTCCTTATCTCCTATATGGCTTCTTCCAGCTGCTTCATTCACTGGTTCAGATTCATCGGCTGAAACTCTTCATGCTACTTTATGGGTACGTCATCCTGATCTCCCATGCTACTTTCATCCCTTGTGACACTGAATGGCCACTCTGCTGCAAACTCCAATTCCATAGTCTCACCACTAAATTGTTTTTCAACTACCTCCTCTGACATACTAATCCTTGTTAGTTCTTCGAGTGGTTCCATTCCAACTCTCTCCAGTTGCAACTCATGATGGCATGTCTCTTCTGGCATGGCTATATCATAGTAGCCACCTTCTGGTTCAGGACTGTCTAACCAATCATCCAGTGCCTTTAACTCCATCTCCCACTTAGTGAGTAACTCAACTAGGCGATCCTCCTCTGTTGGGACACACTTTAGTATCTGCTCCTTCTCCTCATGACAGTCTCATCCTGCTGTCCTTTTGTTGCGTCTACAACCCCTATGCTAGCCTCTCCTTGGCTTCTTGGCAGGGATATCTCGACTCCTCCAATGACCATAAAACACCTCTGATCCTTCTCCACTGTGATGAAAGTTTCCAACTTGTCATCATTTTCATTCACGCGGCTTGCAGTTCCACATGAATCTTCACATGGATGAGGCCTTTCTTCCTCCTCTCCATCTGTCAACACCCTTTGTTGACGTGAACTCTCAGATGAGCTCATCTCTTCTCCCTTTCCCATTTGGAAATTAAGGATGTCTCCTCCGCCCTCATGGCAACTTATGAGATCAACTGGCCCTTTCATATTGCCCACCTGGAAACCTACGAGGTTTCTCCCAGATCTCTTTCCCTCGCCACTGAGGTTTTTGACATATCTCAGCCACTTTTTTAACACTTGTTGCTACCTTCAAGATAAAAAATTCCGAACATGCCACTTAGCTGTCCTTTTCAAAGGTCACTCGTATCTCCAGTGCACCTTTTCTTCCCACTACATCTTAAATGCTAGCCTCTCCATCTTTGCTCGGATTTCACTGAGCTCCTTGTCCATCTCTGCTTTTATTTTCTGCGGGCAGAATTCTCCTCGACCACGCTCATGACCTCCAATGACCATATTGCTTCACCTGCAACCCACCTTGATTTTTATCATCTTCTACACACCTTGCAATAGTTTCCACAAAGTATCGCACTCTGTCTCCATTGCCTACAGAAAAAAAAATTGTGCTCTGAATCTACATGATGTAGCTAGACTGTCTCCTTTTCCTGAAACAATTTCACGCTTTGATACCACCTGCCACATACACTACCCCCTTCTCTTCTCCTTCAGGGTTGCGTGACCTCCCGGTCTAGGATCGTTCTCAAACACCTGAGTCGGATTGACTCTTTGGCTCCTTGCTAGAACCCGGAAAACTCTATCACAACTCCTTCTTTCCCAAAAGTGTGGGTCCTTTTTACCCGACGACTCTCTTCTTATCCCTTTGAAGAAATTTGGTGGCGGCACTCATTCTCCATGCCAGGCCCTTTCTATCACATGATCTCAGGCTGTGTTCTTGCGCTTAACCACACAAACTACTTTGGGCTTTGACTCTTTCTACGACAACCAACTCTTACGTTCCCGAAATCCGAATCGGTGAACTCAAATGATGCGAGGATCAATGGTCTCCATCCCTCCTTCTGATCAACAGATACGATCTCTTCAGACTCCAGCCTTCGGGAGTCTCTCATATCTTCCTCAGATATTTCTTGGAGTACTACCTCTCTGACTCGTGTAAATTTCTTCCACGTGTCCCTTCCAGATACAATGGTCTGGATTCAAACCACTCTTCGCAACTTCGTGAAGATCTATGTTTTCTCCTGGAAAGTCTTTCGGTGTTCCAAATATCGGATCTCCTGATATTCTTGCACCCATATCCTCCCGACGATGGACAATTTCATGGTCTTTGAGACTTTGGCAAGTCCTTGACTATCTTGCACACTTAGCGCAATTTTTTCTCTAGACTTAGATTGTTCTCGACCTTCTTCTGCACTCCTTGCAGAGTCCTACTTCAATTCTTCTATGAATTTTCTTGGCTTGAAACCTTCGAGGTTCTTAGTTCCTCTACGTCCTTCAGTGGACCTTCTAGTGCCCTCCTAGAAACTTAATGCTCTTCCTCCCAAGCTTTTAAAATGAACTTATTGTATCCTTGGTGCACTCCTTGTGCTTGGCTAAGACTTTCAACGACTTCTCCCTTAGCCTTTCCATAAGTCTTAAGGCATATCCTTTCCTTTGTCGATGCACTCTTGCAAATCCTTCCTTCCTCAGAGTGTTCAACAACCCTAGGATTCTCCCAATGATTCCAACACTTCATAATGTGTTTCTCTTGTACGCACTAGTACTTTCTCTCTGCTCTCCTGGCAAAGTGTTACAGAGTATTCAGTAACTCTGTGTTGTGCTTCCTCCCACACAATATTTCTTTCCAAGGTACCCAACCACCTTCAAATTTCCCTCAGAGTCTATGAATTATCCTGGTGTGCCCTCCTGGCAGCTTCTCTTCTGACTCGACCGAGTTCAGATACACACTCCTTGCATCAGCTCACAACATTTCCACTCTCTATCGCACACTCCTTGCACTTAGCCTTGAGAACCAAACTTAATACAACACATTCACAGATAGAATATTATAATTCTATCCCTGCAGATGATACCTAACATACATCTACAACATACACGCATACAAATGACATTCATAACCAAATATCCATTACACAAAAATTGACAAACATGAAAAAATGTTATTTTCTATTAATGTTGGGATGCCCATTACAATATGTGAGTCCAAACTACAACTGAGTCTCGACTCTCTCTCTCTTATTCCCTGTGCATGCTCTACTAGGAACAATACAAGAGTTTATACAAGAGGGGCTTGATGAGCTTCCCTTCAAGATAAGCTAGTGGTGTCTAATCACCATTCAAAATTCCTGCCTAATGAGGCATATTACAATGATGGAAATATGATCCGAATCAAATGCAGATCCCTCCTATCATCAACTACTTAATGACTACCTCATCTACAGCTTGTGCGAAGGCACAACTTGGCCCTACCAACATGTCATCATTAATTTCCTTAATCATGATTAAGATTCTCGAAGGAAAAATGAGAGGGTGACGCCTCTCCCTTATTTGAATTCACACCACTCGTGTTAATCAACTGGCACGTGCTGAGGTAAAGCGATGCTCTTGCATCACATGGAAACACCATAGGCTGCCACATGTCAACTATTTTTGGCACTTTCGAGGTGTATTTGGACCAGTGAAAATGTGCCACATGGCATCCATACATATTCCACATGGAATTATGGAGGTGATGTAGCAGTGGTACAACCACATTTATTTCAGGGTCCGTACAATACAATGGTGCACAAATCGAGGAAAAAATCCCAGGGGGTCCAGAAGTCACAATGAAGAAATTGGATGAAAAAATAGTCAATTTTGCATGATTTTTGGCCAAGAATCCAATGGCGCTATTCGTTTTGTGACCAAAGTATAGGAATTTGAGGGTAGGACCCCAATTTGGAATTAATTCTTTGGCACACTTTACGAGGCAAAGATCCCAGGAAGGCCTGAGATGAGCAATGTTATAATTTGATGAAGAGACAATCATTCTTACACGATTTCACGCCATGATTGCAATGGTGTTGTGTTTTTTTTCTTCCAAGCAACCAATCATGATGATTATGGCATGAAACCCAAATGTAAGCGTTATGTTTTTGTGGTTTTATTTCTTTATGAAATATTGCAAAAGATGTATGCATGCTTCAGATGTCGGTGAGAATTGAGTGTTGCAATAAGGCAACAAGACCTGATATTTTGAAGGAAACTCATCATATTAGTCTTGCCACAAAATGAGGCAGTGTAGTCTTGGTGAGGCTATTTTGTCACTTTGTTAGAAAGTGGCCAACCTTACAGTCGAAAGTTTCAAAATTGCGAGATAAATATGATGATGATGATTATGCTCGAGTTTGAGCAACATATTCAAAGAGGACTGTTGTCACTGGATGTGAGAGAGTTTGTCTTATGCCACATGTGTTTGTGAGATCAACCTTTATCATAAGAGATCATCCTTCATCACAAGAGATCAACCTTCGTCAGAAGAGATCAACCTTCATAAGAAGAGATCGTCTCTTTGTGAGAGAGACATTGCCATTTTTTGTGAGAACTAAGCCCTGTGTATTCTCAAGGGAGATCATATCATTTCCACTTTTTTTGAGAACTTAGACCTTTGTGTTGTCAACGTATATCGTCACTTTATAAAGAGATACATTACCATATGCTTGTGAGAAACTAGTCCCTTTGTATTTTAATGGATCTTGTAACCACTGTTGAGTGAGAGGCATTTGTCTTATGCATAAACATTGTAATGGGTCTTGTAACCACCGTTAAATGAGATACACTTTTTTGTTCAAGTCTTGTTTGGACAATCATTGTAAACTTGTCCATGAGTGATTTACAAAATTTGAATAGTATGGTATGTCTTTGAAAACATGATTATGCGTTGTCAGCTACATATTTTTATTGATGCAAATGCGACATCGACATCCTCATTTTGAAGTAAAAAGGTGAAGGAGAAGAAGGGTGTGACTTTCATAGAATTGTTATGAAGATCGAGGAACAACAAGTGCATCGTGGAGAGTAAGACTCTTCCTAGAAGCTGATTGCAGAGATTCAAGTCACAATTTCTCTCTATACTTTTGGAGGACCAAACATGCTTTTTATGGGGAGGTATGATCTAGGAGGATCTCCACACAAGGAATTATTATTTTTCATGCCATGGAGAAGATCATTAAAATATCGAAAAGAATAATTAATGCTCATGAATGAATTAATTAAATTGTAAAAATGACCAATACTTAAAATGTGTATGAGAAACTCATGTATTAGTCACGCACATTGGAAAAATGATTAATACTTGAAGCGAGTTGGAAAATCTCATGTATTATTCACTTAATTGTAAAAACAAGAAATTGGTTGTGAGAATCGAACTCACAAATTAGTTTCATAATTTTAAGGGGAAAAAAGAGGAATAATTGGAGTGAGTGAAAATCTCACGTATTATTTGTAAAAATGGGAAATTAGTTTTATGTGAGAATCCAACTCACAAATTAGTTTCCTAGTCTTAAGGAAGAAGTGAAGGGTCTCACGAGTTGGTTTGGACTCTTCCTCACTTTATTACAAGTGGATTCCTAATCTCAAGGAGGAAGTTAAGGGTCTTTCTCATTTTTGTCCTTGGATAGGTACTAGATCCTAAATTAATGGATCTTGTCTTTTTAGATTATGGAGCTAGGAAAAATTATTTAAACCCCTTTATTGGGAGAAATGGAAAAGGGAGGCTTGAGGAGAGAATCAAGCAATCATGTTTGTAATTTGTAAGCCCCTTAATTGGGAGAGTTGAGCCCCTTATTGGGAGAGTATGTGAGCCCCTACATTGGGAGAATTATGCCCCTTCATGGGAGAATGTATCCCTTGTGCAAAGGAGAATCAATCCCACATTGGGATAAGCAATGAAGGGATTTGTGTTCCAACGGATCTGGAGACATAGCCATACTGGTGAATTCCGTTAACAATGTCGATATCTTGTCATGTGTTGTTATTTCATCTCAACTTTCCTTATGCATGCTTTACTTCCACAATATTGTTTTATTAAATTCATTAAGTAATGGATTATGAGACAAACAACATATTTCACCAAGTTACATTCTAATATTCATAAGCACTTCAATTTCACCTTTAATGCAATCAGTTCAATAAAACGACCTTAAATATGACCTTTAATGGAGTGGCCTAGAACCGAGCAAAGATTGGTAATAGGGTCACCCTAGACTCAGATCAAATACGATCTATTCTTGGGACTTTGGGTCAGCTAATGGTCTATTAATTTTGAGGGTGTGATAGAGCTCACCCAATTGTTGTGATGACTCCCAATGCAACAATTGCTACACTTCCAAATTACATTGGAGAACCTTGACGATGCTTTGAACTGGTGTAGGGGAATGTCATGGCTTCTGAACTAGAGTGACAGTGTGTATGTTCTGGTCTTCTATTTGATTGGTAAATATTCTACACATGATGGAATTCAGGGGCGACTGATAGGGGGATTCATCTTCAATGGGCATAGAACCAGTAGGATGCGACGAACTAGATGTGTGCCCTGATAAGATAGAATTGGAGGTTGGGCTTAGTGTAGTCCATGCTTGTTTTCATTTCCTGGGTGGAGTTCTCCCTGTGGCTGGTTGTGCCCATTTCCATTGGAACTCCGATCCTTTACTTGCCCCTTGCAATGTGCACTCATGCTTCCTCTTTGTCTAGGTTTCCAAAATATATACTTCTTTGCATGGATTGGGTCATACTCACTCTAGCCATTGCGTGAAAACATTCTGAATGTCCTCCTTGGTAATGAAAAATGTGAGGATTTGGAAGACATATTTTGATCTGTGCACGAGATGATAAAAACATTATGAAAATAAACTTCAAATAAAATAAAGTCTTCATACCTTTCAACTAGGTTGCATGACCATTTGAAGGATTTTGTTGTCACTTGAATCAACTCAATATACCATAGATGGAAGGCCATGTTGTTTTTGCATTGGATGTCTTTGTCTATGCTATATTGCATCTTGTTGAAATTGGGTGCGGGGAAAGATTGAGTAACTTGGGTGTTGTACTCTTGACCAAGTGGTGGCTTCCACACTATCATCATGAACATGAGTAACACCCAACTATAGTGAAATTCCTTACGAAAATATTGTGCATCCACATAGTCCTGGATGAACTCGTTCATCAAGTATCAAGACCATCACATAATGATGCCTTGGACACATTTCTCTACTTCTAGGATTACCCCTAGTGGGCACTCATCCTTCTATCTTGCACATCAAATTACAGGAAAGTACTTTCACAGTGAAACAAACTTGGTTGTTGTTGATAGCCAAAATGACCGCTCCTCTCATTCCTCTGTGTGTATGATACTTTTGGTACACCTCTTCTTGCGAGGAATCTTTTCTATTACCATATAGATAGAATCCTCCCATGTCACGGGAAGGCATGAGACTTGGTGCATTGTTTCTATGTCGACTAGGTAGGTGCATTCCAACTAGATGAGTCGTCCATGCAACCCGTTGAGTACAAAATGAACACATCAGTTGATATTCGGGATGCACCTAAAGTGGGGAACATCTAAATAATTTCATAATCCTTGATTTGTATATGGGCTTGGTCCATGGCTTGGTGACCACCTTCCCTCCTTCAAGGATTTTTTGTGTAATCTTCAAAGAAGAGTTCATGGAACTGTGCCTTGTCCTATATGTTGTAGTCCATGAATTGAGGATATGAACCATGCCTAATAGAGGTCCTCAGACGTGCACCTAGTTGGGAATTTTGAACATGGGAATATATGATTATTTTGAAAATTTTTCTTTGGGTCATGCCTTGGGATTGCTTGAGGAGTCCATTGCTTTGGTTGACTCTTGGCTCCACTAACTTGCTGCACTACCAAACAACACTCTTGAATTTTTCTCTATATCACCTTCCCAATTGTGAATTGTAAGAGTTGCATGCACTGAACACTCGATATAGACCTACTCAATCTGCAATGCACTAGGATCTCTAGTCACTTTTAACTCTACTCTATGCTCACTATGAAATTTGCAACCAATGAATATCCATGTAGTGGTTGAGAATGAACTTTAATTATTTGTGCAGGTACTTCCCTCCATTACTTTCTCTTGCCTAGTTGTCCACTCGAATTTGTGTCTGTTATTAATGTGGATTAGAAATATGTTGTAATATGATAGATGTCAGCACACCCATTAGTAAATGCCACCATAACTATTTTCATTCCCCATGCTATCATGACCTATCCTAGCTCAAATTCCTATCTCTTCACTGCTTTATTATACCATGTGTCTTGTCATCCACTTGTTGCATCCAATTGTTTTTTCATATGTTATTTACTCTGGAATTTACACCTCAAAATCCATATAATCTTTGAATTCTACTGTTATACGATATATCATGTCCTACACACTACCTAGATCTATCTAATCATTTTAATCACTGCGCACTTACAAATGCCTTTACTCCTACCAACCTAAATTCTATCCTACTCTAAGAATGAAACTTGAGTTTGAATTCATGGTGCCTTTGACCCGTGCGAGCAATAATACACCTTCAAACAACTACCATTTACCAATCCTTTGAGGGGATGACCCTAGAGTGTTTCCAACTTTTCTATGCCAACCTCACTGATGTACAAAATCTTGAAGACTCCTAAATAACACATGCGCAACTTACCCAAATGATTTAGGTATTTGATGTCATATAGTAGTACCAAGGGTCATGGTTGGAGAGTCTTGCATTAAATGTTGCAATCATACCATGTCCTTTGGCTCTATTTATCCTCCATCTATACGTGTCTTGCAATCAATCGATCCACTTCCAATTCCAATAAATCATCCAACCATATTTGTAGTGAATGATCTTCTGACATCTGTGTTGCAACTACAATTCTCATACTTGGTATCAAAAATTCTGATAGTATTACTACTTATTTTCCATATACTAACCTGAATGGTGTGTATTTATTCAATATCTTGCAGTGATCTGAGATCTTTTCGTCAGGTGACTTATTAAAGAATTGTATTAAATGAGCATAAACTAAAGTACACCATAAAGAAGGAAAAACTTGAAAGAAATAGACATAATAATGCAATATGAACACAAATAACTTGATAACGGAGTTCGTCCCTGGTGGACTACGTCTCCGGGTGATGCTCTCAAATGGGTAGGTCTTTTTATTAACTCCACAAAAGTATTGGGAAAAATACCTAAGTATACCTCATTCTGGAGTTAAGTTACATAAGCTTTGCTTAAATCAGAAAAATAACATCACCACTACGTTCATGGTGTTGAATTACCTAAAAATGACTGTCTCCGTGCCTTGATCCGAGTCTGACACTTTCAGGCCCAAGAGACACCCCTGCCTCGGTTTGTGTGCCCTGCCTCTGCAATAAATGACTGGGAAAAAAATGAAATGAGTGCCACAATCCATACCAAATCTGTACAAGCGTGTTTGGTTCTCCTCTGTCCCAAACACCGATGGAAGTTGTTGGATTATTGAGAGGGGGGGGGTGAATTATTAATAGAGAAATTTATTCCTTTTTAACCATATAATCCAAGTGTTATATCAATGTAGCATTATAATCCAATAACTACAGAGTAAATAAGAAATGAACAAATGAACAATCATACACATACAGAGTACACCAGTGTTTTACGTGGAAACCCAAAGAGGGAGAAAACCACAAAATGGTTTTTCTTATATGTCTTGAAGAATTACATTCATTGGAAGCACCAACTTCCTTTGTTTTCCTACTACAACTGGAATGAGGCTACAACCCCCTAATTTATCAGGATACAACCTGAGGGAATCTCCAACTCCCCAATTCTCTGGATACAACCAAAAGGAGGCTACAACCCCCTATGTTCTTCGACTACAACCCGAATGTGGCTACAACCACCTGTCCTTGCTCCGTCCAACCGCCCTGACGTAGAAGTAGAATGATGGAACCACTATCACACTATCACTGTGAGATATACTGCTGTAAACCTACACTAATCAACCTGCACCAAACAACCTGTACCAATAACCTGAACCGTGCATCAACAATGCATCAACCTGTACAATAAACAAGTGCATCAACCATGCACCAACCTGTACCTCAACCTGTACCATGAACAAGTGCATCAACCATGCACCAAACCTGTACAAATAACATGTCACAACAACCTGTCCAAACAACCTATCAAAACAACCTGTCTCATCAATATTATCAACCAAATCAGATCTACTCACCAAGATCAATCACCAAGACAACTCTCAAAGATGTGCATCAACCAAGCATAACACAACAACTCATAATCATCATCAAGATCAATATGTGCTTCTAATAATATACCAATACAAGTATGCTACATCATCCATAAACCATGTGTCAACAATAATACTAACAAGTGCCTCCAACCATGTACCAAGTATGTACCAATCATGTATCAACTACTCAACAACTATGACTCATCAAGATGTACCAACATCATCAACTATACACCCGATGTATGTGCCAACTCATCAACTACTTGTCTCAACCATGTACCCAACATGTACCTCAACCAAAATCCCTCATCAATTTCATCATGTAAATATGATTTTTAAATCTGTAATAGACCTGGTGTATATGATCACATACCTACAAACCTTCCTTAACTTTAACAACAAGAGACTAGCATTTTCATCAAACTTTTCTTTAGTCTCGCATGACTAGTTTTGGATTAGTTAACAACCCTAACTTGAAATAATCATAACTATGTACCTGTAATGAATAAAGATCTAAAAATAGTACATAATGTTCTTCAATGTGGCTTATGATATTCCTCCAGATGTCACTACTTGGAACCTCTCAGAAAAGGCGTTATAGCAAAAATGACATACCTTGTTGAATTCTGGCTTATTCTAGAGAGAGACCTTATAGAGTGTGCCCCACACGGAAAATTTGTTGTGTGCCCCACACGGAAAATTTGTTGAATGGATTTGAAAATGTTACAAAAAATACTAAATACTATAATATAACCAACATATTTTTTATTACGGAATTCATATATGTTATGAAGAAGTTATGAGACTTTTACCCGAAACACCTGTTTTAGACTAGTTTCAGGACTAGCCACAAACCCTATTTTCCACTGAGTGTAAATCCAAAAATACAACGACCCAAAAGCTGAAATTTTGACCACGGATACTTGGATATGTTCCCTCAATGTCCTATCAATCTCACGGTCTGAATCATTCTAGAAAAAAATTTATTTCGAAAATGGTGAGATGACTGGTAAATAACATACCTTAGAAAGCATCATCAAAATAATTTATCCTCCCTTGAATTCCGACATTCTTTTCTTCACCTTTCCTATGAAATTTGGCTTAGATATCCTTTGGTTACCTCAATAACCTATAGATATTCAATATGCTCAAGTTTTATGTAAAATGAGAGAGCCTTGCCTCTTATTTATACTCTCAAAGTAGCTTCCTTATAAGCATCTTCTAGGTCACTTTGCCCACTTTCCTTATTTTAGGGTTAACCCACTTCTAATTTCTCCATTAAATTTATTATTTAAATAATTTATTTTGTATTCACTTTGAATTATGGTACACTCATAAATTCACTTTATTATTTACGTTCTAAAATCTCTTAAACCACTTTGACTACTTTGACCTTTTGGGGCTTCTAGATGACATATGAGGGTCCTCCAACTTCGTAAGGACATAACTCTCAAACTGTGAGGAGTTATGTGACGTTCCACATACCACCATAAATAGCATGACATGTAATATCCATATAGAATAGTATTACCTGAAAATATACCAAAACTCATACCATTATCCATCAAACAAACTTGGGTCCATTACCCAAACCTGGGTTCTCCAACTTCTCATGGCCACAACTCTCTAACTGTGAGAAGTTATGCGACGTTCCACATACCACTGGAAATGGAATAACATGTAGTATACATATAGAATAGTATTACCTTGATATATATTAAAACTCATACCATTATACATTAAACAACCTTGGGTCCATTACCCAAACCTTTGTGCTACCAGAATTCGCTACTGGAGTTTCACCAAGGGTTGACATCAATCACTAAGGGTTGACATCAATCTACAATATCACTCTCCAATAGTTGAAATCAATGAAAACCAACAATCCATACCAACTATCCATCAACCCAAGCCAACTGTCTGACATAAGCCCCCTTCTTATACAAAAATTCGGGGGGTTTAGCATTAACTGAGTTGGTTGGTGTAGTGGTTACAGGTGCTATATTAAGAACTTTGGTTAGAGGAGGTCCCAGGATCGAATCTCATGGAATCCCCTTTTAAATACATGGCTGCAACCAAATTTTGGTGCATGCGCTAAATCTAGCGGGCAGTTGGTGGATGGTTTGGCGTGTGCCACATTTGGCAGCTATGGTTACGTTGGCGGAATGTCAGATTCGTTGAAGTGTGGTTGTATGGAGTGTGGTATAAAACCGCAGGCTAGGGCCTAGCCTTGACCCTTTTCTCTGCCGAAATACAACCATATGCGATTCAAATATTTAATACAGACTATAATGTTTAAGAAATGTTGTGGGCGGGCTGGTAGCCCAGGCCCTGCCAAAGCACTACCCATGCCCGGAGGTCGCGGGTTCGAATCCTGTGGATTCATATAAATATTTTCACATACCAACCACTGGAGATGTTCCATGTGGCAGCCCATGACTGGGCCACGTGGCACCATAACATTTTCCCATGAAACTGACACTTATCACAATCTAATTCGCCCACGTGCCTGCCATCAAACCTGTAAGACCTTTCCACATCATCCCATACCAACTCAACACTCTGACATGTCAGATATATAGATGTGCCATGTGTCACCCTTTCATTGGTGACACGTGTCACCTTAACCTTTTGACTTTTTGACCAAGTTTGACCTGAACTTTGACCGCTTATATCTTTCGATCCGTAACTTTGTTTGACGAGCCGTTTGCACCATTAGAAATATTGTGATGCGCTCTTCGCGATCATGCCATTTTAACTGAGTTTTGGGAACTTTGATTTTTGTCCCTTTCTCTGTTTGTTGAATCCATTATGAGCATTCTGAGTTGTTCTTAGCCTTCTCTGGATCCTTTTTGGATCATGCCTTCCCATTGAGATTTTTTTGGACCACCAAAAGCTTTCATCAATCAACTGGTAAGTGAGGGAAGAGTCCCCTCACTTTTTCCTTCTCAATCCACTTTTCCTTTCTTGGATGTGTGCCCTTTAAGCCTACTAGAAGAAAATCAACATCACCCTTGCATGAAGTCCTCATCCTTCTATCCAGGATGATATCTTCCTGTAACTTATCCAAGTACTTAGGGGAAAACTCATCAACTGGAGGTATTTAAACTTCCTCATCCTGATCCATGATCATGGGAGGCTCAAAAAGTTTCAAGTTCTCTACGTTCACAACGGAGTAAATCTGCATATATGGTGGAAGATCTAAACAAAAAGAATTAGTGTCACTTTTCTCCAAGATAGTGAAGGGTCCATATCGAATAGGCTTGATTTTCTTGCCTTCACCCTTCCATCGTTCCTTGATGATGTGAATCCATACTTAGTCTCTAACCTAGAACTAATGATCAACCTTGTGCTTGTCATGCCGAGCTTTATACTGTGCTTGAATTTTCTCCAACTATCCCCTGGTTGCCTGGTGTATCTATTGAATCCTCTGGATGAACTTGCGTGCTCTGTCCTCTGTTCATTCTTCATTCACATTGACATCTCTCCCATACATTAAGTCCAAAGGAACCTTTGGTAGGTACCTGCAACACGTCTCAAAAGGTGAATTCTAAGTGGACGAATGTAAAGCTCTGTTATAAACATGCTATACATAGGGTATTTGTTCATCCCATAAATTAGGATGCTTGTTGCAGTAGCCTCGAAGAAAAAGTACCATTGTTCTATTTGCCACCTCTATATTTATGTCGGTCTTTGGATGAAAAGCAATGCTCCTCTTCAATTTGGTTTCCATCATTCTCCACAAGCTAGTCCAAAAATCCCCAAAGAATCAAGTATCTTGATCCGAGGCAATGGACGTGGGTAACCCAAAGTGAACCCAAACATGTTGAAAGAAGAGATTAGCAGTCTGCTCAACAGTGATGTTATTTTTCCATGGAATCAAGATACACATTTTTCTGAACCTATCCACTACAACATACAAATAATCATGACCCCCTTTAGTCATTGGTAAACCCCCTACAAAATCCATTGAAATGCTTTCCCATGGATGGGATGGAACATGAAGAGGTGAGTATAGCCCCAATTTTCTATTAGTGGGATTACAAGTAGAACAAATCACACACCCCTTTACATATTTAGTTACAATTTCTTTCATTTGAGGCCAATAACAAAACCTCTGGAAATGAGCCATAGTTTTTCCTACCCCAAAATTCCCAGATACAAGAGAAGTATTAGCTTCTCGTATTACATGGACTCGTTCACTTGTAGGAATACATAGCTTCCCAAGATGATAGAGTAATTTTCCCTGCAGAAAATAGTTCTCTACCTGTGCACCATGGGTTAGCTTCTCATATACTTCTTTAAAATCTTCATTGATGGCATATTGTTCTACATAGCTATCATCAGAGAAAGAAGAATTATTCAAAATAATAGAAGAAACAATAGGAGTTCTATAAATCATATCGAATACCTTGTTACTTGTACCCTTCTTATACTTGATTACCAAATGAAATTGTTTTAGAAAACCCATTCATCTGTAGTGTCGAGATTGTTGCAATTTAGTCTGTGCTTCAAGATACTGTAAGGGCCGATGATCTATATGTATGATGGTTTCCTTCCCTAACAAGTAATTCTTCCATTTA
>JASDQU010735269.1:84656-94823 GCA_032191745.1 Picea mariana
CTATCACTTATAATTTATTTGAAGCAAAGATTAAAGGTAAGGAATACAATATGAAATGAGGTCAACACTCTCATAGTGTTGTGACCAAGCATTCTTCCATGGCAACCTGAAACTAACACACAAGGTTTCTCCTAGAGGAGATGTTTGTTGTATCAGAAAAAACATATACCTCTATATGCTTACATGCTATCAGGTATAATACTTTACAAAGATTGTTGTCTCAACTATAGTCATCAAATTGTCATGTGTACCTTTGAATCTTGATTAATCAAACCTGGAGCCTTGTCCTCAAGAATGAGTGCTTGATTTTCTTCTAGGTCTCTTTCACTCAAATGACGAGTGCTTTCTTCAACTTGTCTTATGTACTAAGACAATACGCTATCTTGACAAAAGGTTAGGTTAGAGGATAAGCTCTATGATCAACTTTCAATCCTTCTAATAATTTGATCATAGCTTCAACATGCAACACTGATTAAGATAATGTCATGACAAATAGATGTATATCAGAATAATCACACCTGGGTTGCATCATTCCTTTCACACAGATGTATATCAGAATAAGAGATCCCTTCTCCTGCAAATACTCTTTAGGGTTTAACCATTAAACATATGTGAGTACATACCTTTGATGACATTTGTAGGTGATGGCTCCATCTAGTAGCAGCGGTAATCATTACCAACTCTTAAGAAAACTTCAAGGGTGACTGCCACTAGTAGTATGGCTTCTACTGCAACTGGTACTGCAACTGCAACTACAACTGCAACTTTAGGGTTTTATGAGAAAACCCTAATTTTTCAAACTTCGAATTTTGAAATTTTGATCCAGAGGATAGATGCACTGAGCTGAGGTGAGTTAGCTGGTGCAGTCATATTTCTGAAAATCCAACTTTTACCCCCTCAAACTTGATCTGTGGATTTCTGGACTGGTGCTTCTGGTTTTCTGGTACTTCTAGTACTTCTGGTACTCTGATTTTCTAGTTTTCTGGTACTTTGTGAAACTAGGGTTTCACTTTCCGGGAGATCCATCCTGAAAAAGTGCGTTGATGATGCCAAATTGATCCTTAGGGGAGGGCAAAACTTTCTAGATAGTTTTAGGGCTGAAAAGATTCACTTTTGAAAAACCCTAATTTGCAGGTACTACAATAGTGACGTTTTTCCTCTTGCGAAATATGCTTCCTTCAGCTTAGCTCTGAAAACATTTTAATATTTATGCCATTATTATAGTTCTTTTCACTTCAATAGATAAGAGAAACATAAGAACAAGATCACTAAGAAATACGCATTCACAAGAGACACAACATTTATCCTGGGAAACCCTCTAGGGGAAGAAAACCCAACAAAAACTTCCTTATCATAAATTGCCAATGCAATGTCAAGAGATAACTCAAACCAATATTGATAGTCCTCTCCACTCCCTCTCTCCAACTGGTAAGTTGCAACTTTCCTCTTAGAAAATGAGCAAGTGAGTTGTGTGATAAAGTGAGGCGTTGGCCTCTCTATATATACAAGTCTAGCACGTGTGAAGTGTCTCTTCACTGGCAGGGCCGACTTCTCAATCTGGGTGAGTAAACCCACCTTTATTATATTTCTGGGTCTCAATAATAACTGTTGGGGCCGACTTCTTATTCTGCCTATTATAATTGTCTGTTCACCAATCCGCAAAAGGGGATTTGGTCCTAATACAATAACCGACATGATCAATCCACAATGGGGATTGATCCTATGAATAATATAACAATAATAATAAGAATACTCTTTGCAGTTACATTATTTCAACAATATATATATATATATATATATATATATATATAAATAACCAAAATGGAGTCTAGTGGGTTCGACCCCAGAACCTCTGCCTTACCCAACGCCTAAACAACTCCACCATAACCAACACGCCACCAATGTCACTTGGTATTATCCGTCGATTTTATTATTTAAAAACAACAATTTTCCCAGAGCCAAGGGGGGAGGCATGACCATACTGTACGACCGCAAGCATGGATTACGAGGCAGAGACTATCATAATTGCAGGTTGCAGAGGGCACGAAAACTGAGACATAATTTCTCTTGGGCCTGGGAGCGCCAGAGTCGGATTGGAGCATGGACATAGTCATTTTTGGGTAATTCGACACCACGAATCTAGTGGTGATGTTTTTTTTCTGATTTGAGCATTATTTATGCAGCTTGATTTCATAATGAGGTATATTCATGTATTTTCCAAATTCTTTTGCTGAGTTGATGAAAGAGCGTACCCATTTGAGAGAAGGACCCGGAGACGTAGTCCACCAGGGACAAACTCCATTATCAAGTTTTTGTGTTCATATCTGATGCTTATGTCTCTTCATTTTTAAGTTTTCCCTTCTTTAATGGTGCACTTTAATCTATGCTCATTTAATACAATTCTTTATAAGTCACGATGAAAAGATCCTAGATCATCCTTGGATATACTTTGCACAAAACATCATTAGTTAAATGTATTTAGGTCATTCTAGATAATTAATTAAAGACTTGGAAAATTAATTAAATTATTATATTTTCTCTTTAAGCTTAAAAAAATGGTGAATTAATATATTTTATGGATTTAAGTTTAAAGATATTTCGGGAATATAAATGAGGTGGATGAATGGATATTCATTTTAATAATAAAATGAATAATTATTTTTAAGTCTTAACAAAAGGTATTTTATAAACTTGGCCTCGGGAATATACACATGGTGAGAAAGCATATAAATTGGCGTGAATAATTAATGGAATGAGTATGGATGGGTGTAGGATTTAATTATGGGTATGGAAAGAATTAATCATAAGAAATTAGGGTAAGCTTTAAGAATAATTATACTTAGTAATTTCCCTTATCTTTAATAAATTAAGAAGATGCCCAAAACATGTTTTTACCTTAGTTTTGTTTTCCGTTGCATACTTACATTTGTGGCCTATCCTTGAGCTTGTATATAGAAAATGGAGCTTGACAAGGACTACTACAAATACTTGAAGAAGGCATTTTATCTGCGGGAATGTTGAATGTGCTGGTGTCGGACGAATGTTCCAGTACCGGACGTAGTATGAGAATAGTGCAGGAATCATGTTTAAGCCTAGTGCAAGAACATGTCGCTTGGACATAGAAACATATGATTAAACCATCATCGATAAAATCATGTTAAAAATATCTTTAATCACTAAAAAGACAAGGAAACAACAATACTTAACCACAAGTTAAAATGGATGTATTTAGTGGTAAGTGATGGAATAATGACTATAACATGTATCAATAGTGCGGGAATATAGCTTATGAATGGAGGTTTTACATGGTAGAAAATATGGCATATTTGGAGCCCAACACTCCCCCACGCCTGTTGGTTTGCATGTCCTCATGCAAACAAAATACTTTTATAGTCTATTTAATCATTGATTTATGTGACTTTGTTTCTTTGTGCAAGTGTTGGTTCTTATGGAGCAACGTCCCTTTTTCATTTGATATTGTCATAGACTTTTAACTTGATTTCTTTTACAATAGAGAAATGAAAATGGAGGACAAGCGATGGATGGGCTATGAAGGGATGGTGGATGGTGTGAAGTAGTAATGACAATATGGACTTAGGTGTTTGTATATTATGTGTTTTTATTTAAGACCAATGTTTATTTGTGGTTTTTAGGCAATAATGACTTCATCCTTTTTATGTGAATGTTTTATGATATATATAAGGAGAAGACATTATAAAATGTTGTGTTGTATTTATGTACCACAATATTTTTTTTTCATTCTTATGGTCTTATCAAAGTGTTATGCATTTTATGATGAATTGTACATGGAGAGTGAATGATAATGGTTTATGAAAGAAAAATGTATGGAGTGGTTAATCATCAAGTTCCCTTAAATGTTTTTGAATCAAACAGTCTTAAACCAGTTTTACCTTAAGTTTACCTTCACTTTGATGTGCGTTGCGGGCTGATGAAGTGGAGGATGAACCGGAGTACATGCTGGTTGAAACTGAAGATTAAGTTGAGAAAGACTGAGAGATGCTAGAGATATAGGAATGAGTTGATGAATGTTGATTTGTTAGGATTCCTTCTCTCTTCTCTCCCCCATGCCTGCGGGTTCGCATGTCCTCATGCAAACTCTTATTAGCACATGCTCCTACAAGAAACTTGAAAACAAGGAAAAAAATTGTTTCAAGCTGAAAGAGGACTATGTGGAACTGGTGCATGTTGACTGAAGGCTAAAGATGAAGTATGCCAAGGCTGAGAGTCGTTGAAAACATCCTGCAAAATGTACCCTTGAAAAAGAGTTAAATTTTTGTTTTGTTAGTTCAGGAACCTACAGGTTTTTGTACCAGCAATACCAAAATAGAAAAATCTAAAAGAAATAAACCAATATTGTCGTTATGAGAGAAGAAATAAACATTGATGTTAAAGAAATAATCAAAATTGAAACTTTATTCATGCTTATAAATTTGGAAATGAAATTTAATTTAAAATGTTACAAGCATAAAGGAAATTCTCAAATTACTTATTACATACGATTGCATCAATCATTAACACTTTTATGCTCATGAAGACATGTAAATTATGATGAGGGATTTTTTCTCTCCTCCTTAAATAGGATAACATGAGGAGATAAGTGGTCTTTAATGAATGAAATTCCTATAGGAAACCAGACATCCTTGTCTAATATTTCAAAGACTTATTGTTGTCCAAGTAATATCGATAAGGTTCACATTTGATTTCATTAGATTTATATACTTATGGGCCCCACTTCTAGGATAGTGACATCCTATATATAGTATGAATTGGATGACAAGGTCATAAGATCAAATTAGGATCATTCTCAAATGGAAAATAGATGAATTTTATTTAATAATTAGTTCAACCATGCATTCTTCTTCTTAATGATTTACAAGAGTATATCGTTCATACGGAAAAATATAGATTAGGCATAATGAAGGACATCAAAATCAGAACCCATTGCTAGCAAGACTGTTCAGTACTCCGATGGGGTAATTTTGACGTCTAAGAAATATTCTCCCTAGGCAGAATTCCCCATTGCCCACGAGCCTGTTCATTACCCTGATGGGTTTGCCTAGTCATACCACAGGTCGGTACCCACTGCCAGCAGACCTGTTCAATATCTCGACAGGTTAGCCTCTTACACACATTTTCTATCAGATGCTCTTGTCCCAAACTTTACCCTTAAGATAAAATTTATAAATTGATTTTGCATGGATGAATGGGGAAGCAGCTTTGAAAACCTTTTTTACGGGATGAGATGGTATTGGGTTGGGAGATATTTTATAGATTGCCCATAAAAGATTGTTTGCCTGAAAAATAGACTTACGTATTTAGATAATTCTAAAGACATATCATGGTCAAAATTACTTAATGCGTGGTGGATGAGGCCATGAGAAAATGACCTAAAGGTGCCTCTAGTCCCTAAGTTCATCTTCTCCATATAATATTATGGTAGTGTTCCCTCACAAGTAGAAGTTTCATTCACTCTTCTGCTACTATTTGATAAGAATGCTTGAATAGCAAGTCCTGATATGAAAATAGGATGTACAATTTACCTATGGGCATCATTATAAGTATAATGTAGACATTAATTTTTTTGTAAATCCCCATAATATTTTAAAGATTAGGCTTATGAGCAATTGTTATTATTAATAGTCAGAAATATGTATGTAATAAGAAGAAATACCCTAATTTGTTTTGGTTTCTAATATTAGGTCATCAATATTATCTCCATCTTAGTTAATTTATTTGGAAAGAAACATGAAAATATGTTGCATTTATTTAGAAATAATTTAACTAACATGCAACTTTTACTTTATTCTATCTAAGAACAAGAAACCATATTTCACGTGTAAGAATATTTACAATGTAACCATGTGCGTAACAGGCTCACAAACATATTCATACTCAAGTTTGAAAAATGTTCTTTAAAGTATACCAGAGTATGAGATACCAGTTGCATTGAATGATATGATGTAAAGAGTTGTTGAACAAGGGAGTGGTGCTTCAATCTGATAGTTGTCTGAAACCAACGTTCAATATAGTCATGATGTCCTTGGTTCACTTCCTCATTTGGACCACTCTATATATCCTCCTCTACCATGTTATGCAGATCATCTTATTTCAGATGATTGGTCTCTTGTGTGCATAGAGGATATTCAGAGAGGCATGTTAAAACTCCTCAATCTCAGGTTCTAATGGTTTCTCTCCATCGAATGTGGTCCATGATTTTCTGGTCTCTTCTATAGGTTGGCAAAGGTGTTAGAAGAGGCTTCTAGATATTCTTGTGGATGTGGCTCATGGAACTCTTGTTCTTCTATTATGTTTGGATATGAAACTAGGTTCTTAACTATTGTCAATATTTTCTCTTCCTGAGAGGCAGAGATCCCAGTTGCTGCTGGGATTTGAGAGAATTCTTCCAAACTCTTGTTCATCATTGAATCCGTTTTAATGGTTGATGGGTCCTATTTCACAAATGGATTAATGCATGGGGTTCTTACAACACCCAAAATGAATAATTAGAAAAAAAAATGAAATATAGAATGAATAAATTGAACCTAATTGCATAATTGAAAAGGAAACAAACTTGCAAGAAAGAAATCAACTTATAAAAGAAACACTCTTGCATAAAAGGAAAGAACACTTGCGGGAAAGTAAACACGCTTGCAGGAAAGTAAACACACTTGTAGGTAATTAAACACACTTGCATAAAGAACAGACCTAGATTTGGGTATAGACCCACTATAGTGGATGTGCGGATTCTTACCTCTTGTCTTATCGTCTTGTCCTCTACCAGGCTGTGTAAATTAAAGGAAACCTACCTATCTATATTTCAATACCTTTAGCACCTCCCCGACAACGACGCCAAAAATGTGGGGCTAAATATATGTACTATTAATTCACAGCATTAAATTGTCAACCAGGGAGTCGTAGACTTAGAGGTGCAGGCACAATATGTGCAGGATTGGAGTCTAGTTTATCCTAATGTTGGCAAACCACACTTTAATGTAACAAACAAAACAAGAAAGAGGGAATGAATTCAATTGACAAGAAGTAAACTAATACCTCGGGTTGAAACCCATTACAAGAAAGCCATATCTCATGAGATAGGCTTTTAATATTTTGTTGGTGATTGAAGCTATGTGAAATCAAAGTACAAGGAATCAAGGGTATGTGAAATAAAACCAAGTGCGGGAAGTAAAGTGCAATAAATTTAAATTGAAGAAAACTAGCTAAAAGGAAAAACAATCAAACAAGTAGAAAATGAAGTCTAAATCCAAACCATGCAAATGAGATGTTCCTCAAAGATTCACCCAAGAATAGAAAGTTAGTTTTGTTTATGTACAAAAATGAATGTGCTGGTACGAGATTGATTTTTTTTAGGTACATGAATGTGTTGGTACGAGATTTATGTATAAGAATGAGATTTCTTTGTATGGATCTTCCATTTAATGCTACATTCACACTTATATAACAATAACACTTAACAATATTTAACAAAACTCTAATGAATAAAACAATGCATAATTACAACATAACAAACGATATAAAAAACATAGAACAAAAATTATAACAATATTAAGAAAACATCACAATCAACATAACAATTATACTTCTAAATAAACTATTAGCAAAATAGTATAAACATGTAACAACACATTATATCTATTAACGAAACATTATAAATTTATAACGACTAAACAACAATAAAAAAATATTATAACAAAACAATATATATAATAAACAAATTTTACACATGTATGAACAATCAAACATTATATATTATGTATGTCTCAACAATTTAAAAATCGAAGGACAAAAACAACAAACAAATAATAATGTAATGGATATAACAACAAAACTATTGAACAAACAATATAAAAGAAATCAGATATCATATGCATAATACAAACCTTCGTAAAACTACAAACCTATCTACAGATTCAACCCGAAATGAATATTTACGAAGCTAATTGCAGCATTAAAGGAATATGGCGAGTGGAAGGTGAAATGAAATGTTGAAGAATGAGACGCATAAATAATTAAAGTGATGTGCAGAGGTCATTGAACAATATGCAACATTATATTATGAAGCCATCGGCGTGAAGGGAGTGGATTGGAGGCATGAGTAGAGGAGTAATGGAAGAATTAGCAACATGGATATGATAATCAACGATCTGAAATTAGTATACAGAAGAAGGGAAAGCAATGTTGATCTGAGGATAAAATCTCATGAGACTATCAAATTAAAATAATACAAACCGAAATTACACGCACACAATAATTAATCAAAACAATAATCTAATTAATAAATAAAAACAACAGAAATTAAACACACGTAAATCTAATTAATAAATAAAATGTCCAGGATGTTATCATATCGAGGGGGCCTTCCCAACCTGGACAACATTCCTGGAGAAGCTAACTCAGATCAAAATGAATCTTAGAATGCCAACGACCAATCAATTCTTTATTAATCATAAAATATTGTTTTCAATGTAACAATGCTCAGCTCTTGCTTAATACAATAATAATTTCCCCCTCTACTCTAATATCCATTGTATTTATACATAAGAGGGAATTATTTAAATTGAACTGCCTCAACAACATTCCATCATGGGCGATGAACAAACTTGATTTGTTTTGATAGGGTTTCGGCTCAACATAGAAAATGCATAATTTAAAATTAAACATTGGAACCTTCCCAACGACATGTTTCTTTATTTGCAGTTATGTGTCTATTTTAACCCAACTTTGGATGCATGTTGGAGCTTGGAGGCACGAACTCTTTGTAAATAAATCATATATTTGATTTGTTCTTGGATGGCTACAATCAATTGTGGATTCTTGATAACTAATTGGAGATTTTGCGTAGCCACAATTTTGAGCCCATCCTCTTTGAAATCCATGTGGAATATTTATCACTAGATCCATGGATATACTTTGCACAAAACATCATTATTTAAACGTATTTAGGGCATTCTAGATAATTAATTAAAGACTTGGGAAATTAATTAAATTATTATATTTTCTCTTTAAGCTTAAAAAATGGTGAATTAATATATTTTATGGATTTAAGTTTAAAGATATTTCTAGAATATAAATGAGGTGGATGAATGGATATTCATTTTAATAATAAAATGAATAATTTTTTTTAATTCTTAACAAAAGGTATTTTATAAACTTGACCTCGGGAATATACACGTGGTGAAAAATCATATAAATTGGCGTGAACAATTAATGGAATGATTATGGATGGGTGTAGGATTTAATTATGGGTATGGAAAGAATTAATCATAAGAAATGAGGGTAATATTTAAGAGTAATTATACTTGTTAGACAACTGAGAGGGGGGGTGAATCAGTTGTTACAGTGCTTAAACAATTATTCCCATTTTAAACTCATTACAGAACGCTCAATGATGATAACAATAATTTAGGGAAGTAATCAATAGAGTATTCAACATCAATCACACACATGAAGTATACAGAGACAGATATTCCTGAGGAAACTCGTAAAGGGAGAAAACCTCTTCTTCTTAATATGATAAGTAGTCTTTATTTTCTGTACATTATCATTCTTATGAGCACCAACTCTTTGTGAGGCTACCACCTCTGTTTTACAAGCTGAAACTTGCTAGGAGCACTAACTCCCTGGTTTTTCTAGCACCCACTAGAAGGAAGCACCAACTCCCTGAGTGTTCCAGCACCAACTGGATGGAAGCACCAACTTCCAGTCACACAAGCACCAACCTGTATAACAGAGAAAAATGGTTCTCCCTTGCACCACCCTACCACCCTAGTTTTTCTGGTTGCAACCAAAGGGAAGCTACAACTCCCCATGTTCAAGCACCCACTTGAAACTCTAAGGACAACAGTCCTCCCTAGAACCACCCTACCACCCTGAGATATAAATATTTTCTTGCTAAAATTTATTACAGTGATACAATATTTATCAATGGCTTACAAATCTCATCATTGTTCTGCTACACTGCTCTTCTCTTCCTGCATCAGTGTCTTCTTGCTCGAATCTTCTTGCGCTTTTTGTTATTCTGCATTTTATGCTATATGTGCCATGTTTTTTCTATGTGTTATACCTCCCCTCTGCACTTTCTCACATACCCTTGGCTGCCTTCTACCTACGTGAATAACTATCCAACTT
>JASDQU010735269.1:94873-118997 GCA_032191745.1 Picea mariana
CCACATCAACGTCCGTACGGACTGTACAGTCAGCACCCCTTTTTTTTGCCTGTTTGTCATTTTGAACAGAATGTGATATCTCTCGCTCCTGATGTCCATTTGAACCCAAATGAGTTGCATTGGGTTCGTAACGATGAGGCCTACGCTATCATTCGATTTGAAGCAATTCCAAACACTTTGAATTTTTGAGCAAAATTTGATCCCTTGGATCACTTGGTTTCTCTAGCACCCACTAGAAGGAAGCATCAACTCCCTGAGTGTTCTAGCACCAACTGGATGGAAGAACTGACTTCCAGTCACACATGCACCAACCTGTATAAAAAATAACAATGGTTCTCCCTTGCACCACCCTACCACCCTAGTTTTTCTGTCTGCAACCAGATGGGAGCTACAACTCTCTATGTTCAAGCACCCACTTGAAACTCTGAGGACAACAATCCTCCCTAGAACCACCCTACCACCCTGAGATATAAATATTTGCTTGCTAAAATTTATTACAGTGATACAATATTTATCAATGGCTTACCAGTCTCATCACTGTTCTGCTACACTTCTCTGCTTTACCTGCATCAGTGTCTTCCTGCTCTCATCTTCTTGCGCTTTTTGTTCTTCTGCATTTTATGCTCTGTGCACCATATCTGTTCTATGCATTATGCTTCCCCTCTGCACTTTCGCACATACGCTTGGCTTCCTTCTACATGGGTGAATAACTATACAACTTGATTTACAAAGAAACAACAACCTCTCTCTGTCACGACATTTTCCTTTTATTCCTACTCTCATCATCCGTTACACTCCTCATCTCCAATGCTCAAGTCAAGAATCTTAAAAAAGCTTAGGAATAATGATTCCAATGCTCAGGAACAATGATTTAGTTAGTGTAACTGAATTGTAACTGATCAAGAAACCACGAAGTGAAACAACAACCCTTCGATCAGATTCTATTTAATCATCACCATTGGATTATACACGCAGAGGCCTTTTTGACTTTTTAATGTGTAACCTCCGATGTGGAGCCTAGAAGCACTATCTCCTTCCCCTATCTTCCGCTGATGTGACCTTGGGCGATGTTATCACGTGACCATGCAATTGCAGGTGCAACCAAAGACAGTTTGAGGGAAACCCGCTTTTCGTGCCACAATTCACTGCAGAGCTCCATGCATGCCTTTGGCGATATCGTGGTTTTGATTGCGACCCGCACAAGAAAAATTAATACCCGAGCATGTTCTAACCCCGCAATTGAGCACGATTGTTGATCTCCAATCCCATGGCGATGCCTCTCAATAAAATACTATTATCTTCCTCCTTTCCTCCTTCCACGCGTGATCCTAGATCTCCACAATTTGTTGACACATAGCTCCCTTCCAAATCAACGGCTACGACTTATTTCATGATCCGGGCTTCGGGAGTTTCAACTCTTAAACCTTTCTTTCCTCTGTACGTCAATCTTCCAAAGTTGAAAATCCACTGACGTGTGTCCCTTTTCTCGATCAACGGTCGAGAGCTGCTTCACTACTTTGGGCTTTAGAGATTTCAATTTTCAACCTTCACACTCTCCTAGAATGCTTTTAGCCGGAGTCCATAGATTCCTACCATGTGTCCTCCTCAAATCAGCAGCTCTAGTATGTTTCAGGACTTTGACACTTTCTACCAAGACCAGATCAACGACCCCTGGCACCCTTCTCGATCAACGGTCGAGATTCACTTCGGGGCTTCGACGCTTTCACTCTTTGCTTTCCTCCGGAGTATTTCATACCCGGATTTCACGATCTGTTGACATGTGTCCTCTTACAGATCGACGGTCCTCAGCTCCTTCAGCTCTTCGGGCTTCAGGGATTTCAAATCTCAACTTCGCTTCCTTCACTATCTCCCAGAGTGTTTTTCCCCAAACTACACAAATTTCTGCCACGCGTTCTTCTGGAAATCGATGGCCTGGATCTTCTTCGACCCTCGAGTTTTCAGCGTTTGGGACTTTGGGACTTTAGGCTAATAGCTGCTCCATTTTCCTTCGGAGTGATCACCTTCTGAGTAAGTCATAAGTGGTGGAGACTGCTTGTTGTCGGTTAATACTTCCACTTACACTATCCTTCCATTGTAGTAGATCGACGGTCGAGAATGCTCCCGAAGTGATCTCCAGATCAGATGTTTCATGTCCACTTCGGGACTTCGGCATTCAGGACTTCGGGACTTTGGGCAAGTGCTAGTGGTAAAACTCCCAGAGTGATGTAACTTACTTACGTCACTTGATGATGTGTCATGAGCCGAGTAGCTGCCACGTATCACTCAGATTCATGATTTGGACGTACCTGAAATGCCGATTCAACTTGACACTTATCATTGTATGATTGCACCATGTGTCCTTGCTAATGTGGTCTTCTAATGTGGTCTGCCACATGTCCTTGTAGACGTGTTCTACTGATGTGGTTCTCCCTTATCTAATGGTCATCGCATTTTCTCTAGATCCGATGGTCCTTATTCATTTCGAATTTCGGGCTTCGGGTAATTCGACATTCAAGTTGCCAATTCTCTCGAAGTGAGATTCGCTGAATAGTAACCTCCTCACAAATTTTTACGTGAACAAAATGTTGTTCATCGATCATGTTCTTATATCGATGGCTCAATCTATCTTCGGTGTTGCTCTTCTAGCTTATCCTATCCTTGCACTTAAAATGATTGAACGATTGTCGGGTATTCGGTTGAAGGTCCTTTGGATCAGTGATCCAACAACCATTATAGCTCTTCCTACTGATCTTTCTCACCTGCTTATCTGCCTTTTTTTCTTTCCATCGATGACAGTAACACTCTTCCTGTAAACATGCCAACAACTTCATGCCTCAAAAGAGGGACATTGGCAATATGAGGGTGACGTCATCTTTTCTTCATTCTTCCAAGCGACTTTCATGTGTTAGGGACATCATCCAAGGTGCAATGCTCATCATCCTAGGCCTCCAATGTTTGGGGCACAACATCCATCCAATGGGATTTCATGCCCCTATGAAGGTCCAAGTAGCTTAGTGCCTTCAATAATGACTTTCACTGGGCAAGGTGTAACGTACCGAACCTCCAGTTGAGCAACATTACTTGAGAAAACTCATTAAATCATTTAGATTTAATACTAATTATTTTCACGTAGCTTACCTGCTATAGATCACACACATATTTAACCATTTGACTGATACCACAGATCTAAATGCATCTAAAAACATATATTGAACATGAATGCATATGTTCAAGAAAACAAAAAGCATACATCATTCATATAAACCATTTACACAACGAAATAACATAAGAACGTAACATAAACACTTATCTATTATTAATTAACCAACTGGATGCATATGAAGGATGAACCTCCTATCCATAGGCTTTGTTTCTCCAAATATCAACAACATGCGACCCCTGAGCTGATGCTATGAGTCCATGAGGAGATCCGACCCTTTGGTTGTCCGCTCTCTGCACACAACAACCCCAAAAACCAAGTACTACTTCTGCATCATTTCCAATCCTCTAGCATTCTCTTTTCCCCACAACCCACACTACCCAAGGAATATATCCCCTTCATGCTCATAGTCCCTCGGGTTGTACCATTTGTTTATCAGGATCCCTAGTGCACGCAATTGGACAAAATAATATCAGCTAGGAACTTTGAGGAACTCTCAACTACTGAACGAGTTCTCACATCGGCCTTCACAAGGCTCTTGAGACATTTCCTCAATAGGAATTTGCACCACATGCTTACAACCCGATTTACATGCACACATGCCTCATTTTAAACATAACACACAATAGAACAATGACTTCCTTCAATAGCAACATGGATGGTGCATTTCCCAACACTCAACTTCTCTTTTCTGCCCAAAATCAACATATAAAAACTGTTCGCCATCAAAAAACATGAATGTCCAAAAACTTCCCCCCTTGGCCATAAGAATTTCCTCTTTTTGTTTTCTTCCTTGGCTTGACTTACACTCTTCCCCAAACTGATTGTATTTCAACCCATGCTCTCAAATAACTATGGGATGTGACCAGTCATACCCACCCTTGTACATGAGTTAAATGATTGGATTTTAGCACACTCCACATGAAAATTAAAAGGTCATACAAAATTATAATAATTCAGGAATGAGGGTTAGATTAATACCCATGAATAATTCCCCATTGGACCCCTCTCTCTTGTGGAATCATATCCCCCCATCGTTCTTCATCACTTTTGTATCACAACCAATGATTATTACTTTTGTTAATTATTCAATGCACATAATAAACAATTCATCCCCCAAACACATTAAATCAATATAGGCTCTTCACCATGAACACATCGACTCACCATCCTAATTCACATTTATACAATTACATTAGAATTCACATGGTTTAAAACTGAGGATGTTACACAAGGTCCTGCAATGACAAGAAAATGCACCCTCCAAGGGTCCACAAGTCATATGAATCATGCCAAGTAAGGGACGTTTAACAAAAGAACCTCCCGAACAAGTGCATTAAGTCCTCCTTTTCAAATTGAACAAATTCTCAAAGACCTTATAAACTTTTCCAATTTTAGTTATGGGAGGGGTGTCATGGTGCCCTATTGGGGTAGGTCAATCCCCAAGTCAGGGAATGTTTCCCAAGAATACCCTCTCCAAACTATATGGTGAGTATGAGGTGGATTGGGGGAAGTACTCTTGGGAATGAGGTTCTTCACATATCAAGGGCTCATATTGTCTCATTTATGGGTTCCTTTGCAGAGGGTGCAGTGCATACATTCATTTGCAAATATTTTTTTTTCCAAGACCTTTATTTTCCTTTCTTCTTTTTTATGGTTTGAACATTGAATGCTATGTGAAATAGAAAGAAGAGGAGCACCAAAATGTCACTTAAATTTAGAACACATTGAGTTCTATGTGCACTAGAAATTAAAGAACACCACAATGCATCTCTCCATCAAACGAGACACTTTATATATTTTCTTTTAAAAATTCCTTTATTTTTTCAAAGAGAAACATTTTGTGGCTCTTAGGACCTCAGGGTGGATGGATTATGTCCTTTTATTTTTATAGTGCTAGTTTCAACACCTTTGGGCATTTAGCCCCTTATTCTCATAAAATGAGGTAGAATCCCTTCTTGAGTTCAATGAAACAAAAAAAACAAAACATGAGAAAACATAGGGGAAGAAGTGTGGAAAGTGGTAAGTATGAGTGGGAATGGTACGATGACCCTTCAAGGATACCCCCCATTATCAACCCTTTTTCTGAGGGTGACCAACTTACTAGGATATCATGTCAACCACCAAGGTCAAATAAGGAAAAAAATATAATTTCCAAGAAAACATTGCATAAATCACTTATCCATAAATCACTTACCATGAGAGTTGACTTGTTACCTCATGAAGCAAGATCTCTTGTCTTCAGTGGACCAATATGGTGTGGTGAATGTTGTTATGTTGTTGATGATGGGTGGTGATGCATGGTGGAGATGAGGGGATATATCTTCTCAATGTTGCCTCCCTCAGTCATCTGGATCTTGACACTCAATGTATGCTACATGTGGGCCTCAAGACATCATCTCCTTAGATACCCCTAGGCTGGGGGGTAATAGGTTGGAAGGGAGAATGGGATGGTTTACAATCTTCCATGTGAAATAGACAAATAAGGTCACAATTGTAGTTAGACTAGGAAATAAAAATTCCATCCTTGGTTTGAAATACTTGGAGGCCAAGGAAATAGTGAAAATAGCCTAAGTCGTGTTGACAAGTTGAAAATACTAAGACAACTGAGAGGGGGAAGGGGGGTGAATCAGTTGTTACTGTGCTTAAACAATTTATGACTTATTCAAACAATTTTAATCTCTTCCAAGTGACCATCAATATTATACAAGATATGAACAACATAAATAATGAACATTAGTCACACATAAGATATACACAGAGACAAATTTTCACAAGGAAACCCATAAAGGGAGAAAACCTCTTCTTCTTCGAATGATAGGTTGTCTTTTAAGTTCTATACATCATCTATCTTTGAGCACCAACTCAATGTGAGGCTACTACCTCTGTTTTACAAGCTTCAACTTGTCGAGAGCACCAACTCTCTTATTTCTCTAGCACCCACTAGAAGGAAGCATCAACTCCCTGAGAGTTCCAGCACCAACTGGACTTATACAAGCACCAACTTGCATACAGAAAAATCTATGTTTTCCCTAGCACCACCTTGCCACCCTGTTTTCTAGCCACAACTAGATGGAAGATACAACTCCTAATATTCAAGCACCAACTTGAATACCAGAGGAGCACAGTCCTCCCTAGAACTACCCTACCTCCCTAATTATGAATAAATGATTTATTAACCACCAATACAGATATATTGATTCTTACCAGTTCTTTTATGTTATGCACATCTTCTCTGCTTCATTATTCTTTTGCTATGTTCATCTTCTATTTATCATTTCTGAGTTTTATCTCACACTGTGCATTCTGCGATTTTCCTTTCTCCCAGTTTACCTCATTTTCAGTGAGAACAGCCAAACACACACAGTCACTGCGTTTCTCTTTTATGCACAACAACCACTTCAGTTACACCTCGAATCTCCTAGGGAAAAAACACTTCAGTAACTGAATTGCCAATTGTCCAAGAACCATGATTCGGTTCTGCTAACTGAATCGTAACTGAACAATTAATCGTGAATATCAACAGTATCCCTTCGATCAGATTCTCAAATAACCAACATTGTTGGATTAAATCTGCAGGGTCTTTTGTTTATCCCATATTCCCACTGGCTGTGACCACGAGCCTAATCAAGATGCACTTTGCAGTTTTGCATTTTGTGAATTTTGTTGCGAATCACATTGACTCTTCCAACTCCCAATCATGAAATGGATCCTTGCAACTTACAATCTCCTTCCTTCACATGCCCACGATGATGACCAATCACTTATCCATAAATCACTTCGCGACTCACGATTTTGGGAATGTTGTGATGAGACATCTCAACTCTCCCATGTCGTGATCTCCAAAATGGAGCTTAGCAACTAGCTCCTTCCCTTCTTGTGACCACTGGCTGTAACCAAACGCTTATCCATAAAGCAATTTGCGACTCACGATTTCGGGAATCTTGTGATGAGGCATCTCRATTCTCCCAAGTCGTGATCTCCGAAATGGATCTTAGTTGTACTAGCTCCTTCCTCCAACTCTCGATGATGTGACCAAAAGCTATGACAACTCACTAATCAAACGAGCACTTCACGATTCGCGACTTCGGGACTCCTGTGTTGAGACATCTCGACTCTCCCATGTCACGATCTCCAAAATGGATCTTTTTCTGTGAGCTGATCTTTCGCCACGTGTCCTCTAGATCCAACGACGAGGATCATTTCGTGACCTTGCACATCGTGAGTTCAATGGGTTAGAGCACCTCCTTCCTTTGGATTTCCCAATCTGCGAAATTCTGAAATGGACCCTTTGTCATACGTTGATCTTTTTCCACATGTCCTCTGGTTCCAATGGCCAGGATCATTTCATGTATCATGAGTTTTCACACCACGCTCCTTTGACTCCTCCAATGTGCAAGTCAATGAAATTCCAATCGCTCGCCGCATGTCCTCTTTGATGATGGACAGTCTCCCTGCTTTCGGGACTTTGTAAGCCCACTTCATATTGCACTTAAAGATCGTGCTCGTTCTTCTGGATCCAACGACGATCGATCCTCTCTCTCAGATATGATGCCTGAGATCTATTCTCCTCTTCTATGTGCTCCTCCTGTCGAAATTCAGATCTGATGGCCATCGGGAATTTTGAATGGGTGATCCAACAATCATTGTTTCTCTTCACTGTTGAGATTATGCTTTCAATCTTGGCATGCCATCATCACTACACTGCTGATCTTTCCAATTTCTCTTTTCATCATCATCGTGATCTCTGATCTTGCCATCAATGACAACAAACATACTCTGCCTCTGTCTAAAAACATGCCAACAATCTCCCCCTTTGGCATTGATGGCAACCCCTTGAAGAAAATCCAATTATACCACTGTATCATCCTTGCAACCCCTTGAAGAAAATTACCACTGCAGCATCCTTGAAATTACCACACTTTCTCCCCCTTTGACATCAATGTCAAAGAAAACACATGCTCCCCCTGAGCTATTGCAGTACATCTCGAAGATATCAGAAATGCGATAAGCACATACTCCCCCTGTCAACTATGAATAGGAGAACTAGAGCTATATTCACAAGAAATATAACATATATTCATTAAGTACTCCCCCTAACAAGGTGAACAGATTAGACAAAAGAAGATACAACCCCCAACTTCTGACGAAGATATCCAAAAGGTGTCGCTGCTAACAATTTAGAAAATATGTCATCTATATGTTCTGTGGAAGGAGTGTAATTCAGCTGAACAACTCTGTTTGTAACCTTCTCTCTGAGAAAATGATATTTGATTGGGATATTCTTAGTCATAGAATGAAGAACAAGATTCTTAGAGACACTAATGGCATTGGTGTTATCATAGTGAATTGGAATCAGATCAATATAATTTACCTTCAAATCTGCAAGAGTTTGGATCATCCATAAAATCTAAGTGCAACAAGTAGCAACAACAATGTGCTCTGCCTCTGTAGTTGACAAGAAAATAGATCCCTGCTTCTTACTAATCCATGATACTAACGAGTCACCCAGAAAGAATGCACCTCCATTGGTGCTCTTTCTCTCATCCACACAATTTGGCCAATCAACATCTGAATAAGCAGTTAACTGAATTTTATGATTTCTAGGATACCAAAGACCATAAGTCATTGTGCCCTTCAAGTATTTGAATATTTGTGTTACAACTACTAAATGACTTTGTTTAGGAGCAGACTGATAACGACCTACCATTCCAACAGCTTGCATTATATCAGGACGGGATGTTGTGTTGTACATAAGAGTGTCTATCATTGATTGATATGTCTGTTGATCAACATTAGGTGAAATATCATCTTTAATGAGTTTGCAACCGACCACCATAGGCGTACTAATAGGAGAAGAATCTTCCATCTGAAATTTCTTCAACATCTCTTTCAAATATTTTTCTTGAGAGATAAATATTCCTGTAGAACTCTGATTTATTTGTAAACCAAGAAAATATGACGGTTCTCCTATCATGGACATCTCAAATTTTGTTTGCATAGAGTTATCAAACCACTGGACAGAAGAATCAATAGTACATAAAAAAAAAATGTCATCTACATAAACCAAAACAACTAGTAAATCATCACCTTAAGACTTAATGTAGAGATTTCTATCAACAGTACCTTTCTTGAACCCTTTGTCTTGTAAAAATTTGTCTAGTCTATAATACCAAGCTTGTGGTGCTTGTTTCAGTCCATATAAAGCCTTCTTCAGCTTGCAGACATAGTCAGGATTATTTGTCAATGACAATCCTTCAGGTTGCTCCATATATACTTCTTCCTCTAGATCTCCATTAAGAAATGTTGACTTAGCATCCATCTGATACACTTTAAAGTTCTTATGACACGAATATGCAAGAAATATTCTGATGGCTTCCAATCTTGCCACTGGTGCAAAGGTTTCATCAAAATCATGTCCTTAAACCTGTGCATACCTTTTATAGACCAATCTGACTTTATTCCTAACAACTTGTATGTTTTCATTCATTTTATTCTTGAACACTCATTTGGAACCTATTACATTCTTATCTTCAAGTCTATGGACAAGCTCCCAAGTATTGTTCTTCTCAATCTGATCAAGCTCTTCATTCATAGCTCTAATCCAATCATCATGCTTGCTAGCTTCATCAAAAATTTTAGGTTCAATCATAGATAAAAAAGAAACCTGAGATTCTTTTGAGTCTTTATTCAATTTCCTTCTTGTCTGAACTCCTTTATTTATATCTCCAATTATCTGATTTTCAAGATGATTCTTTCTAACAATTCTGAGTGGTGGTTTTGTTTCTTTCTGTTGATTTTTGTCAACCTGAGTATTCATATCTTCATCTGATTTAGATTCTTCTCTTTCTGATCCTTGGACCTGTTCATCTTTGTCTTCAACTATATCTTTTGTGCTTGGTTCAACACTGCTTACATTTCGAACCGGGATTTCTTCATCAACTTTTATGTCGATACAATCAACCAATTTATGCAGCCTCTTATTGTAGCATCTGTATCATTAACTGTTTGTAGCATAACCTAAGAAGATACCTTCATCAGCCCTGTCATCATATTTTCCAATATTTTCATCATTATTCTTGATATTACATTTACTCCCAAAGACTTTAAAATGTTTGATTGAAGCAGGTCTTCCAAACCATAGTTCATAAGGAGTCTTGTCATTGTGTGGCCTGAGATGAGATTTGTTAAGAATATGAATAGCTCTATGGATTTCTTCCACCCAATATGTCTAAGCAATATTCCTTTCATTCATCATTGATCTTGCCATCTGCTGAACTGATCTATTCTGCCTCTCAACTACTCCATTTTGCTGTGGAGTCCTTGGGATAGTGTACTCTCTTTTGATCCTGTGTTTATCACAGAACTCTTTGAAGTTCCATGAACTAAACTGTCCTCCTCTATCAGACCTTATTGCCTTCAATCTTTTTCCTATTTGATTCTTAGCCAGAGCCTTAAACACTTTGAATTTTTCAAATGCTTTAGATTTTTCTTTCAAAAAGGCAACCCATGTTAGTCTAGAATAATCATCAATAATAAACATAAAATATTTTTCTTTTCCTATACCTTCTTTCCTTGATGGTCCACATAAATCCATATGTAGTAACTTTAGAGGTTTTTCTGTTGAAGGAAAGTTTTTAGATTTGAACTGTGTCCGAGTAAGCTTTCCTATCTGACAAGGTTTACAAATAGAGTCATATGGCTTTGATATCTTTGGAAGATCTTTTATCGACCCATTGTTCTTAAGATTGATTATATGATCAAAATTTAGGTTTCCAAGTCTTCTATGCCATAGCCAGCTTTCATCATGCTTGCTTAAGTGGCATTCTTCTTTTTCTTCTTTTAACACATAGACATTGGTTTCTTCTCTTATCCCTTTTGCAACCAACTATCATGAATTCACAGATTTTATTTTACAATCTTTAGAAGTAAAAACAACTTCACATCCTCTGTCACAAACTTGACCGACACTTAGTAGATTATGTTTTAGACCATCTACAAACAACACATCTTGAGATTTTCCTTTGCAATTACTCAGACTTACTATTCATTTACCTTTTATTTTTCCTGGTGCGTCATTTCCAAAAGTTACATTCCCTGATTTGCTTTCACTTAGAGTTAGAAACTTACTTTTATCTCCAATCAGATGTTTGTAACAACCACTATCAATATACCGGGGATTCTTTTGTCTTTGGGTTGATAACACTAGTCTACACTTGTCATCTTCTTTCTTCTTCCAAACCTTAAAATTTTCAGCTGTGGGATTCAAATCTGGCTTATAATTCCTTAAGTGACAATCTGTAGCTTTATGTCCATAGTTATGGCAGATGTAACATTCTGGTTCACTGAATAACATATCATAATGATTGTTATGCTCATAACTGTTGTTATGTTTCACCTGCGTCCTTCTCCAAGCCATCACATGATTTATAGTATGTGGTTGTTTTTTGATTGGTTGTCTCAATCTTTATTGTGGCAGATAATTATTCCTTGAATAACTAGATTTCTCATATCTAAATCTTAAAGAACAAGTTATATCTTTGTGACCAAAGTTAGAACATAAAAAACAATATCCATAGAAAAATCCTTTGTACTTGGAAAAAGGCTGTCTTCTTTGAGCGGGTCAATTTCTTCCATGTTGATAGTTTCTCTGATCAGTTCTGGTACTTTCTCTTTCATTCCTTCTTTGTAGTTGATTTTCTTTCTTTGTTTCTGCAGAGTGGTTGTTGTCAATGATTGTATATTTGAAAAACTTGATGGGTTCTATATTACTTGGATGATCACTACTTGATCCTTCTTCATAGCCCAAGCCAGATTTCAACTTTCGATTCCTTTGCTGATTTAAAATGGAGGTTAATCCTTCTGATGCTTTAATACTTGACAGATTTTGGTGATACAATGCCTTAAACTTCTCCATTTCTTTTCTGGTTTTTACTATCTCTTCTTCTAAGTATTCACACCTCACTTTCTTCTCTGATAAATGTTGTTTCAGGATGTCCTCTATTTTCTTTGCCTCTTCTAACTCAACTTTTAGTAGATCAAAGTCTTCATCATGTTTTTTACCATTCATTTTAAACTGCATCAACAATTGTTTTTGTTTTCTCTTCTTAAATCTGAGTGTGTCAGTTTCTTCCAAAGCATTGATTAATTCACCTTCCATATCCACCACAACTTCTTCATCATCCATTTCACCTCTTGTGTGTTCATCATCAAGATATTCCATAGCCATAAGAATAAAATCATTCACTTTGTCTTCACATGATGAATCACGATCTATTTCTTCTGAGGAATTGTCATTGTTTGCACACAAACTTTTCTTTTTACTATATTTCTTAAATTTGTATTTCTTTTCATTATTAGAGTTCTGGTCCTTTTTCTGGTGAGGACACTTAGATGAAAAATGACCTATCTTACCACCGTTAAAACATTTGAAGGGAAGCTTGCCCTGGTATTTGCCTGATCCTTTCTTTAACCTTCTCACAAATTTTGCTCAATATCATCTAGTTCTGAATCAGTATTCTTGTCTGTTTTAAAAGATGCTTCTCTAGTAATGGATTTATATTTTCTAATTCTCATTTCATATGTAGTTAGAGTTCCTAGGAGTTGATAAATGGACAAAGTTTTAAGATCATTTAATTCTTCTATTGCAGAGACTTTTGGATTAAATTTATCAAGCAAAGATCTTAAAATATTCTGAACTAAAAATGATTCTTCAATCTTCTCACCAAGACCCTTCATGGCATTCACAAGTTCTTCAACTCTTAAAAAGTACTTTATAACTATTTAATCTTCATTCATCTTTAGTTGTTCAAATTTCAATCTATATGTTTGAAGTTTGACATCTTTTACTTTCTCATTTCCTTCATAATTGCTAACAAGTTTATCCCACATTGCTTTGGCAGTTTCAAGATGCATCACCTTTACAAACTTAGCTTCAGCAAGTCCATTCAAGATATAATTCATTCCCTTAGCATTAAATCTAAATTCTAACGTATCATCCTTGGAAGCTAGCACAACAGGCTTTGTATATCCAGTCTTTACTACATCCCAAACATCAGCACCTAAGGCCATTAAGTATGTTCTCATTCTAACCTTCCAAAAGGAAAAATTTGTTCCATCAAACAGAGGAGGCTTATTGACTGAAGTCCCTTCATAACTTGTCATGTTTAAGCTTACAGATCTACCTTTAAATAAATAGAACCCTCTCTCATACCAATTGTTGAAATTACTAAGACAACTGAGAGGGAGGGGGTGTGAATCAATTGTTACTGTGCTTAAACAATTTATGACTTATTCAAACAATTTTCAATCTCTTCCAAGTGACCATCAATATTATACAAGATATGAACAACATAAATAATGAACATCAGTCACACATAAGATATACACAGAGACATATTTTCACGAGGAAACCCATAAAGGGAGAAAACCTCTTCTTCTTCGAATGATAGGCAATCTTTTAAGTTCTGTACATCATCTATCTTTGAGCACCAACTCAATGTGAGGATACTACCTCTATTTTACAAGCTCCAACTTGTTGAGAGCACCAACTTTCTTATTTCTCTAGCACCCACTAGAAGGAAGAATCAACTCCTTGAGAGTTCCAGCACCAACTGGACTTATACAAGCACCAACTTCCATACAAAAAACTCTGTGTTTTCCCTAGCACCACCCTGCACCCTGTTTTCTAGCCACAACTAGATGGAAGATACAACTCCCAATTTTCAAGCACCAACTTGAATACAAGAGGAGCACAATCCTCCCTAGCACCACCCTACCTCCCTAATTATGAATAAATGATTGATTAACCACCAGTACAGATATATCGATTCTTACTAGTTCTTCTATGTTCTGCAAATCTTCTCAACTTCATTATTCTTCTGCTCTGTTCATCTTCTGTTTATCATTTCTGAGTTTTATCTAACACTGTGCATTCTGCGATTTCCCTTTCTCCCAGTTTACCTCATTTTCAGTGAGAACAACCAAACACACACATTCACTACATTTCTCTTTTATGCACAAAAACCACTTCAGTTACACCTCGAATCTCCTAGGGAAAAAACGCTTCAGTAACCGAATTGCCAACCATCCAAGAAGCATGATTCAGTTCTGCTAACTAAATTGTAACTGAACAATTAATCGTGAAGATCAACAGTATCCCTTCGATCACATTCTCAAATAACCACCACTGTTGGATTAAATCTGCAGGGTCTTGTGTTTATCCCATATGCCCACTAGTTGTGACCACAAGCCTAATCAAGAGGCACTTTGTAGTTTCACATTTCACGAATTTTGTTGCGAGTCACATTAACTCTTCCAACTCCCGATCATGAAATGGAGCCTTGCAACTTGCAAGCTCCTTCCTTCACGTGCCCACGACGATGACTAAGCGCTTATCCATAAATCACTTCACAACTCACGATTTCATGAATCTTGTGATGAGACATCTCAACTCTCCCATGTTGCGATCTACGAAATGGAGCTTAACAACTAGCTCCTTCCCTTCTCGTGACCAATGGAAGTAACCAAATGCTTATCCATAAAGCGCTTTCGTGACTTGTAATTTCGGGAATCCTGTGATGAGGCATCTCAACTCTCCCAAGTCGTGATCTCCGAAATGGAGCTTAGTTGGACTAGCTCCTTCCTCAAACTCTCAATGATGTGACCAAAATCTATGACCACTCACTAATCAAATGAGCACTTCGCGATTCGCGACTTCGGGACTCCTGTGTTGAGACATCTTGACTCTCCCAAGTCACGATCTCTGAAATGGAGCTTTTGTCGTGAGATGATCTTTTTCCACGTGTCCTCTGGCTCCAATGGCCAGGATCATTTCGTGACCTCGCATATCATGAGTTCGAGGGGTTAGAGCATCTCCTTCCTTTGGATTTCCCGATCTGCGAAACTCCGAAATGGACCCTTTGTCGTGCAATGATCTTTCTCCATGTGTCCTCTGGTTCCAATAGCTAGGATCATTTTGTGTATCACGAGTTTTCACACCACACTCCTTTGACTCCTCCAATGTGAAAGTCAGCAAAATTCCAATCGCTCGCCATGTGTCCTCTTTGATGATGGACAGTCCCCCTGCTTTCGGGACTTTGTAAGCCCGCTTCATATTGTGCTTAAAGATCGTGCTCGTTCTTCTGGATCTAATGATGGTTGGTCCTTTCTCTCATATCTGATGCCTAAGATCTATTCTCCTCTTCTATGCACTCCTCCTATCGGAATTCAGATCTGATGACCTTCGATAATTCTGAATGGGTGATCCAACGATCATTGTTTCTCTTCACTGTTGAGCTTACGCTTTCGATCTTGTCATTCCATCACCACTGCATTGTTGATCTTGCCACTTTCTCTTGTTCGTCATCGTCGTGATCTTTGATCTTGCCATCAATGACAACAAGCATAATTTACCTCTATCTGAAACATGACAATAGTGTCCTCAGACACATAATTTTATTGATAAGGAAAAAGTCATTACAATTTGAAGTGAGAACTCATAATCTGCTTGTTAACCTCACTTGAAGAAGGAGCTAGTTTAAATATCTCAACTCTAAACTAAAAACTAAGAGAACAACCAATCACATAATCACATGAGTATGATAGGTGTCATTTACATAAAAGTTAGGTGTCCTTATCCTAACAAACTAGAATAAACTAATTTCTTAAAAACATTTAATTTAGAAAATACTTAGACTATAGAACTTTAGGATTATGAGGCTAACAATCCTCCCTTTAATCTGAAAGTTCATTATTACAAATACCAAGTTCATTTCTGAACTTAGTGAAATTTATTCTACTAAGAGGTTTGGTAAAAATATCTGAATTTTGATCTTCAGATGGAAAAAACAGAGGCTCGATGATGTCTTTGATGATGAGCGATCTGATGAAGTGGTACTTGGTTTCAACATGTTTAGTCTTTGAGTGAAATATTGGATTCTTGGCCATCTTTATTGTTGACTGACTGTCGATCAATAAAGTAGTTGGTGTTTTCTGAGATTCACCAAGATCTTGTAAAATTTTGTGTAGCCATACAATCTCACATGTTGCTTCCCAAGTTGATATGTACTCTAACTCTGCTGAATAATTGGCAATTATTGTCTTCTTTTTGCAATTCCAAGATACTGTTGTTGAACCCATATTCATTAAATAACCTGAAGTGGATATTTTATCATCAATGTCACTTGCAAAATCAACATCTGAATATCCAACAAGTGTAAAATTTGTGTTCCTTTTGTAGAGAATACCAAAATATTTTGTACCTTGAATGTATCTTAGTACCCTTTTTGTTGAATTCCAGTGACTTTCACTTGGTTCCTGCATAAACCTTGAAAGTATACTAACTGAATCCATGCCAAATTTCTTTAACAATTTAGTGGCATACTTAGTTTGACTAAGGAATATTTGGTTAGGATGTTGAGATACGCCAACTCCAAGATAATAATGAAGCGTCCGTAAATCAGTCATTTTGAACCTTGCTTTGAGTTCTTCCTTAACCTACTTGATGTGAGCTTCATTATTTCCTGTTATGACTAAGTCATCAACATAGACTACACATATCACCATGTACTTATCTTGCATTCAAAAATACAATGTATCATTTGATTCACTTCGCTGAAAACCCACCTTTCGTAGGTACTCATCCATTTTTGCATACGAATCTCGAGGAGCTTGTTTCAAGCCATATAAATCTTTCACAAGTTTGCAAACTTTATGTGCTTGTCCTTTAGCTTCAAACCCTTGTGGTTGAGTCATGAAAATATCTTCCTTTAGATCACCATTCAAGAAGGCACTTTTGACATCCATTTGATTTAATTTCCAACCATTATGTGCAACCAAATTGATAACCATTATGATAGTATTACATTTAGTTGTGGGTGCAAAAGTTTCTTCATAATGAATTCCTTCCTTTTGAGAAAAACCTTTGGCAACAAGTCTTTCTTTATACTTGTCAATTTTACCATTAGGCTTGTACTTTACTCGATAAGCCCATTGACAACCGATAGGCTTAACATCATGTGGACAATCAACTAAGTTCCAAGTCCCATTTGAAAGTATTGAATCATATTCATTAATCATTGCTTCCTGCCATTCTTTATGTCCAGCTGCTTCAGCAAAATAAGTAGGTTCAGTGGAAGCATGAGCAAAATTAGCTTATGCTCTTGAAGATCCCCTAGTTCTTGTTTTGTTCATTTCATCTGAATGAACATCTTTGAGAACTTGTTCGGCCCACTTTGGATTCTTATGTTGAGGGGATTGACGATCTAAATCACCATTATTGTTGAAAAGAGGATTTTCAAGAAATGAGGCTCTTCTTTCATTTGAAATATCTAAAGTTGGAGAAGATTCTTTTGAAGATTCTGTATCAGAAGAGTCTTTTGTAGTTTCATTATCAGATGAATCAAAAGAAATTTTTGATAAAGATATGTCTTCTGGAGAAACAAAGTCTTTTTCAAACCAAAATGTTTGCTTTGATTTCTTCAACTTACCTTTACCCTTAGTGTTTTTCTTCTCTAAATGACTAAGGAGATGATTAATCTCATCTAAACCGTTAATTTCAATTTCATAAAAAAATACATCTCTACTGACAATGAATTTTCCATCTGAAATAAATGTATACCCTTTCTTTTGTGTTAGGTATGTGTTATATTATTTGCACGAGTAGTAGTGTCACATATTTTTCTGCCTCGAAAAATGTGTCACATATTTTTCTGCCTCAAAAAACGTATTACATATTTTAGGTGGTTTTTCGGCACATGGTTTCTTTGCCGATGGTTTTCTATTTTCAGTTACGGAATTAGGGTTGTTGACTAATCCAGGTCATTGGGTTAGGGTTTTGGATGTCGCTGGCTCCTATATGTATATTGTATTGTAAACAATGTATCAGTATGAATGAATATAGAATATGTTGGTTTTTCCAGTTTGGGTTTCCAAGGGAAAAATCTCTGTGTAATGTTTGTATTTGTCATTGTATCTTTTCTGTTCTTTTACTGAATATCTGTTTGCAGTAGATATTGTACAAGGTTAAAATCTACAATTATGCCCCCCCATGGTACAAAAAAGATAAAATAATAAAAAAGTTATTGTTAAGAAGTGTTATTAGATCAAACCCAATGTTTATTATGTTCACGGATACGTCAGAAACCATCGCACCATGTTTAAGCAAGAAACCTACACATGAGAGCATAGAAAATCGAATGAAATAAAAATCATTCATGAAGTACCATATGTGAGTGCACATAGCATTTGATGTATAAGGCATAAAAGCTTATATACCATGGTAGATTCATCTAAAATAACTCATGAGTGATGTGATTGGATCATCACATATCTGATTGAAGAACTGGAAGAACAAGTCTAAATCGAGAGATATGAGTAGGAGAGCTCATCCAAACAACAACATGATACCCCTGAGAGGGTGGTCTAGAAGTAGTTTCCCTTGAGGGGCAACAATGAATAAATGCCAATAATCGCAAGTTATAAAGAAGCAATGTTTTTTTCAATACATTCATTAATGTTTCAAGTATATGTATTGAACTTATTAATTAACAAAAAATACAATGGATACATGACAATATAAAATTATACACATACCTCACCCTTGCCATGGTCTCACATGTATCTCCCATATAACCAAGGATATCCATCCCAAAGTTTGGAACATGAAACTGATTATTTAACCACTTCTATATGGTAGTGAGGCTAGAACAAAGGAGGGACTCAAGGTTAATAGAGATAGAAAAAGGGTTTTGAATGGATTATATTGGCCAGCTATATAAATATCATATCAAACTAAAGGAAGAGGAGAATGCCCTTGTTTGGTCTAGAAATATTGGCTTAGGGGATTACACCTCGAGGTTAGCTTCTCAATTTTTGTGTCAAGAACGCCCTACACGGTGAGGTGGCTTGGTGATGGAAAGTACTATGGAAAGTAAGGGCTCTCTAAAATCCAATTTCTATATGTGGATGGTGCTGAGAAACCTAAGTCTTGACATGTGATGTGTTACAAAAGTGTAGTCAAATGGTCCAAGAAGATCTACCCTATGTAAACAAGATGGATATTACATAGATCACTTACTAAATTCGTACCCTTATGTAGTTTTTGTATGGGAAAAAATGGAGGTGGTGAGTGGATGTCAGGGTTGGCATGGATCTATTGTGGAAAAAACTCTCAAAAATCGGTTTTAGAACAAAGAGATAAAGACTTTCAAAGCCTTTCCTTTTGTGGTGGGGTGGGTATCTAGTTAGCTAGGAATGCATATTGTTTTCATGATAGATGCATTCCATCATTCCAATGTGCTTCTCAAAGAGCTCAATTTGCTCACTTTAAAAATTTCCCCAAACTGTTAAAGGATAGAATCATTAAACAACCTCAAATTGACAAGTCAATGCCTTATGTGATTTTTTTATGGAGCAAGTCAAGAGAATGGTTATGTTTGTGATGTTGAAGACTTTTTTGTCTATTTCTAATGAATATGTCTTTATCTTTAACGCAGTTTTGTGTATAGGCACTAACAATTATGTCGAGTTGATAGCATTAAAGCTATTATTAAAAATCACAATGGACAAAGGCCTTTTAAGTTACAATTCTATGGTGATTATGAAGCAATTCTTAATTAGGTTAAACACAGCTACAAGATGAGCAATATAAAGTTGCAACCTATTTTGAATCAGGTTAAGCTTATGGAGCATTTGTTCTCTATTATTTAATTCCTTCACATTTATATAGAACTAAATACTAGGGCATATGAGATTTATAAAGCAAGTTTGCAACTAGCAATAAACAGAGGATATATTTATGAGTTCCAAGGAGGAGTTCTACAATATGAAACTTAGATTATAATGGGAGATAACTTTAAATTGTAGCATTTTATGTTATGTCTATTTGGATCTATTTTTGTTTGTAATTTTTTTAGGAATGTTGTAATATGATTCTACTAAGGGATAATGAACATGGGTTATTTTGGACAGGTCTTATGTATGGGTTTCTTAGGGATGGGTGATACATGTAGTTTTAGTTTTAAGCTAAATACTTGGTATAAATACAGTAGTGCAATTTAGACAATTTATAATTTCGCTTTACCTATGAACACAAAAGGAAGGAAACTAGTTTTCCTCTTTACTATTTGATTTGTAATAGAATGTTTTTCTATCACCACATAATGTACTCCTTTTTATTATACTAACAAAAAAGATACAACTTTTTTCCAAGGAATTTTTTTTTATCCATAACACCACAAATATGAAAAATGCACGTTGCCTCTTTTATATGGATGTTGTCTCCATCGATGTGTCCTCACTCAAAGCTTTGGTGCAAGACTAAGGAGAAGGGGTACCTAGATTTTTAAAAGACATTAATAACACAATTACAAAATTTTCAATCTTCCAATAAGCAATTCTTGTTAAACAAGAGTAATAATTCACATATATTTGTGCTTAAAAATAATTATCTACACATACTTGTATCAATTCACATATATTTGTGCTTAAAAATAATTATTTGCACATACTTGTATCAAAGGATGGAGTTGCAATATGATGTACTAATTATCTACACATACTTGTATCAATTCACATATATTTGTGCTTAAAAATAATTATCTACACATACTTGTATCAAAGGATGGAGTTGCAATATGATGTACTCTCATATGACCTTATTATACCTCGTTGTACTGCTCCCAACCCAAGTGAGTTGATACAATACCTAAACCACCTTGACTTAGAGGTATGTTTATCAAAATCTATTAAAATATTTGTATAGAAAGAGAAAAAATAGATACAAATCATTGAGGCCTTTTTTTATATGTGAAAAAAGGAACCAACAAACAAAAAAGGTTGCTAAAATTTCTTCAATCCTTTTTGTGTGACCAAAGGCTTAAAAAAATCTAGTAGTATTTGTGTTTTTTGATGCATGGTTTAAACAAAGCAATGCAAATTTAAATGTCATCAATTCATTATTTAAACAAGTGGAAAGGTTGTTTGTTTTTTTTTTCAATCCTTTATGTGCTATCAAAGGATTAAAAAAACTGGAAACATTTCTTTTTTGGATGTATTTTTTTTTTTCAAATATTAACACAATTTTTTTTTTCAAATACTAATATAAATGTTGTCAGCACATTTTTAAACCCATTATCAACAAGAAGAAATGCCGTTGAATTTATTTCAATCCTTCGCGTGTTACTAAAGGATAAAAAACATGTAGCATTTCTTCTTGATACAATAGGGTTTGAAAAAAATGATGACCTACATAAATTATCTCGGTTTTTTATTTAAACCATGCACTAGCAAAAATAAATGTTGTCAAAAAAATTTCAATCCTTTGTGTGCTATCGGAGGATTAAAAAAAACTAGAAACAATTGTGTTTTATAGGTGTGCATTTTAAAAAAACAACACAAATAGTGGTAAGGTAAATGTTGTTGATTTTTTTTTAAACCTCGTATGGATAAAGCAAAAAATTTGCTAATTTTTTAAACCCTCATTGTTAGAAAAATAAAATTTAAATTTAAATTAATTTAATTTAAACAAATAAACGAACAAAAAAACTAATAACAAACAAAAATAAACTTACTCAGTGAACTAATGTGGAGATGGGCACTAACGTGGCAAGTGTTGGTGTGGTGGCGCATCCTTAAATGCTTGATATAGCATTCGAAAATGTTCATGGTGAAAATGGGTTTTAACTGAGATTTTTGGAATAAACCATCAATCGATCATTTGCAAAGGGCTAATTAGACTAGTCACATGGATCCCGAAAAAGTGAAGGTCATTTTGGACTAGCCACATCACACAATATCATGAAGCTAAGACACTTTCATGGAATTGATATTTTTTTATGAATTTTTTCAAAGGGTTACATGAAATATGTGTTGATTATAGAGTTTATTAGAGTATATGAAAGAATGGGATTTTAGTGGAGTTAGATGAAATAACATAGTTTTAAGCAATTGAAAATGAAGATTATAAATATTTTATGTTGGTTTTCTTAAATTTTAGTGAAGTGTTCCAAGTTGATTGTGATACAAACACAATTATTATTAACATGATATTAACTCAAAAATGGAGGTCGGTAGCATGCTTCAATGAGAAACAAAATAAATTAGTGCAAATAAGTATTCATTAGGTGATCTTGAATTTTAACATTAGGTGATCTAGAATTGTATTCATGAGGTGCAAGTATTAAAGCATTCAAGGAATTATTTGTTGATTAAGTTCTTAGTTTTTACATACACCATAAAACACTAAAGTTTATCAACACTCAAGTGAATTTGAATGAATGACAAGTGAGATGGGTGGAGTTCTTGCATAGCCACACATTTTTGGTGAAGTAGGTGGTAGGAAAAGACAACAATGTTGCACACACTTTGAGTAGAAGAGTTTTGAAGTTAGAGACGATGAAGAATAAGAGATTTGGATGTGAAAAGATCAAGGATTTGTATGACATCGAGCCCAATTTAACACCCTCTCCCCCATTTTAACACCCCTTCCCCTCTCTTGCCAAAAATTGTGATTAATCTCCACATGTTCACCCTACAACACCCTTTCTTGGAAGATTATACAAACGCCAAGTCTTCCATTTAAGGGATTCAATACTCATTTATGCTTTCCACTTATTGGTGGGAGGGACATGGTAGTATTATAAGGGCATGATACAAAATGAAAGGAAGAATGCTTACACCATCATTAAGGAGGGGAGGGACTTATGATATTCATTGATGAAGGGTGATGAATCATGAGAAGTGTTGTTATTGTGAGTAAAGAAGCTTTTAAGGAAGGTGATAGAAAATGAAGGAATGTTGCACTGCCAAAGAAAGCAGTAGGGCGTGATGAGATGGAGGTCCTTAGAAAAGTAAAGAAGATGTTGTAAGGGTACAATGAAATAATACAAGCAAATTTTATGTTAGGATTACCACCAAAGTGAAAGATAATGCATGAGATAAATGTGATCTCAAGCACGGATTTGTTGAATCAAGTAGTGAACAAGATGAGTTCGATGTGGAGCATCAAAGAATGATGGTTATGGAGGATGTGCAAATTATTACTCTAAAGTGCTAAATAAGATCACAATTAGATATAAATTCACATTGTTAAAGATCTGTGACTTGATGGCCAATTTGAGTCATATGAGATCTTTTTCAAAGATAGACCTAAACAACATATTCCACTAGATTCAAATCAAAGAAGGCTATGGAATGGAAGACTACATTCAATACCAAAAGAGTGTAAGATTGGTTGGTTGTGTTGTTTGCACTTGCAGATGCACCCAATACCTTCATGAGGCCAATGACAAATGTATTGGAGCCCTATATTGGTAGGTTTGGCACATTTGTTTACTTGGATGATATTCTAATCATTAGTAAAAACAAAGAGCAACATTTGTAGCATCATGATATGGTGTTTGAATCCTTAAGGGAGGATGGAATTTCCATTAACTTAAATAGGTGTGAGCTCTTTTCCGAGGAATTGGTACCTTGGCTTCATTGTGTCTAAGAAAGGGTTCAAATGGATCCCAAAAAAGTGAAGGCCATTTTGGAATAGCCACATCACACAATATCATGAAGCTAAAACGCTTTATGGAATTGATAATTTTTTATGAGAATTTTTTCAAAGGGTTCAATGAAATATGTGTTGATCATAGAGTGTACGAAAGAATGGGATTTTAGTGGAGTTAGATGGCATAACATAGTTTTAAGCAATTGAAAATCAAGATTACAAACACACTATGTTGGTTTTCCCAATGATCTAAAAATGAAGAAGACTTGTATTCTTGAAATTATTTGCAAGTTAAATTTTATGTGTTAAAATGCAAATGGATCAACTTTGCAACACAACTTTAATATGATTTACTCATTCAAGATGCATATAAACAGCAACAAAAATAGTGAACAGAAAACACGTAACACAACAAATGATAAAGGAGTTCACCCCTCTCTTGGGCTACATCTCCTGGTCCAGCTTCCAAT
>JASDQU010735269.1:131267-144324 GCA_032191745.1 Picea mariana
ATATAATTTTATACAGTCTCCATCGGCATTCTGACGACATGATCGTTGCCCTTTCAACGACGGATCGGTTTTAATTCAAGGTTGGGTCATTGTTCTTTCGATGAGTATTTTGATGAAGGGTCATTTTTTATCGATGAATGTTCATGATTTAGTCATTTGTCTTTCGACGAATGTTCATGTTTAGTCGTTGTTCTTTCGATGAATATTTAGACGATGGGTTGTTTCTCTTTCGATGAACGTTCATGGTTTAGTCGTTTCTCATTGGACAAATGTTCATGGTTTAGTCGTTTCTCCTTCAACGAACAATCATTTCTCTTTCGGTGAAAGTTCATGGTTTAGTCGTTGCATGTTCAATGTATGGTTGTTGTTTTTCCATCGAATGTTTATGGTTTAGTCATTGCTCCTTCAACGAACCTTTCGATGAATGTTCATGGTTTATTCATTTCTCTTTCGACGAATGGTCTTTTCTCTTTCAACAAATGTTCATGGTTTATTCATTGCTCTTTTTACGAAGGGTCATTTCTCTTGCAACGAATAGGTTGTCGAAACAATGACACAACCTGATTCGTCATAGTTCCAACCCTCCTGCAATGAAAAAAATGGGTTCAAGTTGTCATCTAAAGACCAACAAGCTACCTATGAATATTTTATCGGACATTCAACTAAATATTTCATCGAAAGTGTAGTCGGACTAACGAAGAACTTTTTTTCTTCAAAAGAGTGTAAAAATTCTAACGATGAAAACGAGGTTCATGCGTTCATTGGAAGCACGACATGTTTGCAACGCAAAGTCATCGATAAAGTGTCAGAAAAGTGGCCCAATGTAATAGTGTTTTTATGAGGATAAATATACTTGTATTCATATTTATGATTTTGAAGGACAATATTAAGTTCTTCAAGGATTTTTTTGTGATAGGTGTTTCTACCAGAATTCAAGGTTTGAAGTTGTTTCAGTTTATAAATAGGAAAATAAGGAATAAATTCATCTATATACCTTTTGATTTTGTTGGATATTATTTTAAATATATCTTTCATTTTAAATATTTAAATATAGAGGAGGTTGAGGAATACAAATGTCTAACCCAAGGGGGATATTTAAGGATCATATCATATCCATTAAGTATGGCTCAAATTTCCTAAAACATAGAGTTCAAGATAGAGAGGGAAGGTATGATGAGGAAGCTAAGAAGAATGAAAATGAATATAGTGATTAGGTTGAGAAAGATAAATGGAGTTAAGACAACCGTGGTTGTAATTATGAATTTTATGATTGGGACCTATTATAACTATATTCAGTCACCCTTGATCATTCATCTATGACACCTCCATCATTTGCTACTCTATATATATAATATTTGATTCTATAACATGATGCACACAAGTTTTATTTTGACAACCCATGTGTTATTCGTGGGTTTCCTTCATGAAAATTGCAAGCACCTCCAAAATGCCAGCAAAAAATAATAAATTCACAAATTGTGTTGTCTCGATCAAGGATCATGAAGTCCTTATTAATCTCGAGCCCTGGCAACTTGAACTACTTCCTAATGGTATAAATAGGAGTTCTATGTTGGGAGAAAGGGACAATATTGGTTGAATCACATACATGCTAGAGAATTGTCTAGAGGATCATTAACCTAGGATTTTTATAGTTTCTTCATTATCAAAACCTTCTAGTTCTAATTTCATTATTTGGTTTTGAGTTAGGTCTAAAATCTCCTTGAGTTTCACTTCCATAGTAAAGTTGTGACTTGTTGACAAGGGTTGAGATTGATAAGTGGCTCATGTTAGAGGAATCTAGCCTTGGGTGATGAATATGCCAACAATGATAATCAAGAATATTATCTTATTGTTGATTTCATTTTATAAATATGCAAAGATCTCCCCCTTCCCCCAACTTCAATGTGCAATGTTATATTGATTTTTTTTCGGTTTAATGAATTGTTGATGAATTGATTACTTTATTTCAATTAGAATTTTATCTTATTGTTGATTTAATTTTATAAATATATAAAGATCTCCCCCTTCCCCCAACTTCAATGTGTAGTGTTATATTGATTTTCTTTTGGTTTAATGAATTATTGATGAATTGATTACTTGATGTCAATTAGAATTATTTTGGTATAAGTTTGTATTACTTGCTTACATAGTTGATCACATTTAAGGAAGGTTTGTCCCTTTTTTGTATGCAACTATAGAGAAGCATTTGTTGTTGCAATATTAATGTTTTGACTATTCAAAGAGATTAAGAGGATTTTTTACCCAATCCTTGGTACTTTTCTTGATGTCATCTTATTACATTTGGTAAAGTAAATTAGGAATTATGGAAAAGAAATGAGTTATCTTTGACTACTTTGTTAGTGAGTTGACCCTACTCACCAAGGAAATTCCCTACAATATAAATCTATTGACGGGCGTAAGTGACACACCGTCAACTGGAAGGTCAAATCCGAATCGGGGTTGTCTATATAATCCAAGTTTTTTGGAGTGAAATGACCTAACGGGTTTAATGGCTCCGTTGGCCAACAAAAATCCTAAAATAACAAAAGAAAGGAAACTAATCTAAAAGAAACTAAGATACTACATACATGAATTTAATTATTTACAAGTGTTAAGGCATAAACATGAGCATGTGATTATGAACAAGGTATTTACAATTTGCAATTTGTATAGGATGTCTTGTGAAATCAATGTTTTTTGCAATTGTTTATGAAGTAGATAAAGAAAACACATACATTTTATATTTTTTGTTTAATAATTTAAAATCTAACAACTCAAAAATACTAATAAAACATAATTTGAAACAAAAAAAGAATAACAGTCAAAGCCAATTTAAACTATTCCTATTTTATTAATAAATAAACTAATAACAGGAAAAAAAAATACGAGTAAAACTAACCTGAGATTATTCAAATGATGAGTTTATGTCTCTTGGCAATTCAAACTCCCAGCTATCTTGCATGTGAGAAAAACCTGTAACAGGCTTGTGCTAACATTCCTAGAATAAACTCAAAGGTATTTTTGGAGCAAAGATATAAGGGCAGAGTAACAAACATATAGATGCAGTGATCTTGTAATGATAAACACTTATAGTAAAAGAAATTTTAATATAAAGCATTCATGTAATACATCGTTTAACATCAAGCATAAATAAATGATATTTAAATGAAATAATGATCACAGATGTAATATATGAACATCAAATTACAGAAAAAATTTAAAGTGCTGAACAAAATGAAATATCATATGTTGATAAGACTAAAGTTGTATAACATATTAACATTCCATAATATAAAAGGAAAAACATAATGGGAAAGCACCATGCTGGTCTAAAGCCAAGGAGTGAACAACTTGTCGATACAATCTTGAAAGTTACATGTCCATAATGCATTCAAATCAAAGATGTCCATTACTACCAAGAGTGAAAAGTATTTAAACTAATTTAGGATTCAAATTCTCATATCATGCAAGATAGAGTTGAACACCCCAAAATAAAATAATATTACAAAAATAGTGAACTGGAAACCACTCATGCATGAGTTGGTTTGTTCAAAAATAAACCAAAGTTTTGTAAAACATAAAAAGGGAGAAACTATTGAACATTTGAGTGCATAATTCAAAGTGTTTACTCCACACAATCAACAACATAATCTTCCATTTCTTGTGAATAGCAAAATCGATTTGATATATTAGAAAAACAATTACTAATTTTTATTCAAAAGAGACTGGCTACATAATCATATATTCTATAGCTAGTCTTATTTTTAGCAAATGAAATCAAAATTTAAATCTAACTATTTCGACTTGGATAATAGAATTGAATGAAATCAAAACAAAATAGTTTTACCATTAAACATTAGCCAAAGAGGGATCTGACAGTTCGGAATTTATAATTGCTTTGAAAGTGGTTGTGTTCTTAATGATTATATTTMTGTCCCTCTTGAATCGTTTATTCCCCCTCTCTATGTGTGCCTTCAGATCAAGGTTCTCTTGTTTGAACAGGGCATTCTGAGCAGCCAAGCTTTTAATTCAAGCATGTAAGAGTGGAACATATGTTTAGTAATGCTCTATCCAGTTGAGGCAGCTATCAYAATGCATCGGGGAAATGGCATATCGACGTGGAATACAATCAACAAGGGGTGCTACATTTTTACCTGTGGTTTGTTCCAGATCATGCTCGATACTCGAAAATCCTTCTTTACCCTTAAGACGTGGGGGTAAATTGGTCACGAAATCATATTGTTTAACATGGGTAATAACCTCTCTCCTAGAATACCGATTTTATGGGTCTTCACAAGCCAATAAATCCTCTATATCATGATCTGAACATCGATCACTGATCTTGATTGGATCAATCGAGATTAGATGATTACCCTTTTGATTTCTTAGTTTTCTAGAAATCAAACGACCAACATTCTTATTCTTGAAACTTAAATCTGTGTTCTGTGGTTTCTTTCCTTTACGAAAATTATCGACAACAGGATTATCATTAATGTTTAAACTAGAATCATTCATAGGCACAGGATGATCCGTCTCTTTTAATTCGGCAATCACTTGTTCCAGAGATATTCCAGGTGAAAACCTACATGGTAATTCTTTATCCACAAGGGTTTCATCAACAACAGAAATTGATTCAATAAATTCTTGGCCATCAATTGAATTAACGAACTGTCTTTCAGCTACTGGTCTGTCCGAGTTAGGGTTTATAATTAAAAGAGGTTTGGTTGTAGCGTCATCCTGGGTGAAGCCATTTCTGATTAGAAAGGTCTCCCAATTGTCACATGTTTTTGACAAGTGATAAACCAACAATATTTTAACAAGTCCATGGTGAAACAGACTCGAATTTATACCCTGTTGCTTATAAGGCTTGGACATATTGTAAAGACTCATCAAAAGGTAAAAAGGCATATCCATCTTAAACCCTATGAAATTCATAAGAAAATGGATGTGGTACAGAAAAACTATCCCATATTGGCCTTCACACGTAACAAACCGCTTCAGAATTAAAACGAGACTATGCCATCTAGGTTTTAACATAGCAATAGGAATACATTTTATACAGCAAGTGGTTTTACGGGAAGCCTTTAATAAACTCCATGGGACATCTTGTATTTTAGCATTCTTAAACCACCTTTGACCTTTTGATGGGAGTCATGTCGCCTTGCTCATGAAATCCTCTATTAATTCCAACTGTATATCTCCAATCTTGGCTCTGAAGTCGTCACAAGTTTTTGAAAAAGTTTTTGCAACCTGGAGAGTATAGCCTTCAAACTTCTTGAGGAATACATCCCACCCGTGAGCCTTTAGGTCATCAATAGTGTCGTCATGGGATAGCAAAGCTTGGAATCCGTTCGGCTCGATACGAACCATGGGTACCATTACCACTATGACAAGGATGCAAGAGATATCAGAAGGGATAGGTTTAGGTTTCCAATGGATGAACAGCAAAGACAAGTCTAAGCGGGATGTAATAGCACAAAAATTGCAAAGCCTCGGGGCTATCATAACTCGGACAGAAGAATTTGGGAAAATGAAAACCAGAAGGTTCATAAAACTCCAAGCCATTTCTCACGATAAGTTCCAAAACCTACATAGTACAAAACCCTATGCGCATAATGAATAGTCTCATTAATGTTTCGGGCCAACAAGGTGAAACGAAAATGCAAGTACAACATGCATGTACTAATTTGCATGAATGTTGACATGACAATTGAACTCATGAGAAAAATATCAGCAGTTAACCAAGGTTCTTATGCATCAAAAACATTTTAACAATGAACTATAGAACCATTGAATTCATAATAACCATAATAAACCAAAAATTTTGATAGTGGATTAATCAACCATTTCATAAGATTTGAATTTTAATCGCATATGGGTGGATTTTAAAACGATATTTCTAAGGTAAAATATTATGAAACCAAGCCAAGTTTTATGTTTAAATCCATGCTTATAGTCATGAATTAAAAATAAAACAAACGAAATTGAAAATGACAAAAAACTTAATAAGGTAAACTTAACCCGACCATCGCCTCGAAACTCAGAAACATAAACATTTACAAATTGAAGGTGATGGAAGCTATAGAAAGGTATGATCTTTTTTGGGGACTTTGATTGAGAATCAAAATTATTTTTGGCTGCCAACAATGGAAACATAYTGGGGAAGCAGTTATCTCTGCATCACCATAAATTCATGTTGGGGTGAATCAGATGAAATGACTCTTTCAGAAATAGTTAACAACAGGTCAAGCATACTCATCATAACTTAGAAAAATAATGCAGTTCAGCATTAGATGTATTTTTGTCTAAAAAAATGTCATCAGTTATYCAACTTAGATTACGAGTGTAGTGATTGTTTATGCAGTTGACTTCGATACTATTGGCAGGGCCACTGCTGCCAGCAGGCATCCATAGYCTTGGTAGGGATGTCATTTGACCCACTCTAGTACCTCTATCATGTCCAAGAGTCATCCATTTGTGATATGAGACAGATTTACACTTTGATCAAATTGAAAACAGACTTGAGGATCTTCTTAAACCGGACATCACTTTGTTGCCAGCAAGCCTGTTCAGTACCCCGACGAAGTTACCTTGGTATCATGCATGCATTTACCCACTCCAGCAGACTTGTTCAGTGTCCCGGCGGGTTTACATACACTTCCCACACATTACCGTGCTTTCAACCCTCTAGAATTTTTTTATAGTTTGCAGAACTTAATGATATTCAAGAGGGCGGGGTGATACTAAAAATCTTGTAGTTTGGAATGAAAAAATTTGAACTTTCACCAATTATTCTTATGTTTTGATGACCCTCATCATGCCTTGGAAACTTAGATTTCGGTTAGGGAATCATATTGAGGACAGGAAGGTACAATTGAGTTGTTTTTCTCAAAACATGGACAGTGTTAGAAGTTTATTAATGACAATCACACCTACTTGTAATTTCAATGAGAAACCAAAAACATTGATTTGAATAGAAACCCACTTCTATTGATCTGAGTTTTAGCACTTACTTCCCAAGTGCTTGGAAAGTTATCAAATACGTCTAACGAACGAAAATTTGGATTCCCCTTCCAAAAATGAGATGGTGACTTAGACATAATTGTTCAGAAAACACATCAAAACCAAGAAAAATGAAAAGAACCAAAATAAAAAACAGAAAAGAAAATTAAAAGATATTTACAAAAGAGTGGAACAAAAACCATCAGGTGAAATGCCTCTTGAGATCATGGCAATTCACTGGGAAAGTGTATGGTTGTCCCTCCAAAGTATGCAGACGGAAAGAGTTGGGACCCAATTTTTCAGAAATTACAAATGGTCCCAGCCACAGATTCTAGAACTTGGTGTGTTCCCCCTTTCCCTTGTGAGATTTGTCCCACTTGAGAACCAAGTCTCTGACATCGAAATTCCTATCTAAAGAAGAACTTGAATCAAACCATATTTTTACAATTTCTTGATGCTGATCCAGTTTCTTCTTTTCTTATGTTCTTACTTCCTCCAATTTTAATAAGGCATTTATTCAATTTTCTAGAGGGGGGCACTCCTCTTCTTGAACTTTCTGTGACAATTGCAGAGAAGGAAGTAAAACATGTGGAGGGAGAATTTCTTCTCTTTCGTAGACAAGGAAGAAAGGGGAATTACCAACAGAGGCTTTTGGGGTTACCCTATCAGCCCAAAGTGCATTATACAGTGCATTGTGCCAATTCTTGTGATTTTTTGAAATTGTCCTTTTAATAATCTTGATTAATTTTTTGTTTGTTGATTCTGCTAGGCCATTTCCTTGAGGGTAGTAGCTCGTAGAATACTTCATTTTAATCCCTTTTTCCAGGGAAAAAATGTTCATATCAAGGGATGAGAAGTAAGAGGCATTATCAAAAACCAAACATTCGGGAATGTCGAATCGAGTGATGATATGAGAGTTCGGGAAGGATACTACCTGATTTGTGTTCACCACTTTTAAAGGTACAACTTCGGACCATCTAGTAAAATAATCTGTTGTTGTAAGGATATACTTGTGTTGTTGTGAAGAAGAGGGATTAATTAGTCCTATGATGTCAAGGCCCCATTTTTGAAAAGGGCCATCTACAGTAACAGGTTGCAAAGGGAATGCTGCATTTTTCACCCGTCCTGCAGCCTTTTGGCAGATTATGGATTTATGACACAATGCATGGGCATCTTTAAACAAGGTAGGCCAATAGTACCCATCTCTTACCACTTTTTGGGCACTGGTATCCCCACCTAAGTGACCACCAACTTCACCTGCATGAAGTTCAGATATCACTTGTTCTGACTCTTCCTTCTCTAAACAACGCATAAGAACACCATAAAAGTTATTTTGAAATAATACATAATTTATTAACTAGAAAGATGAAGATTTAAGCCTAAGTGCTCTTCTGTTTTTAGGATCAATATTGTGGGGATAATATCCATGTGTTAAATAGAATCTGATTTTCTCATACCAAGAATTGGCAGTGACTTGTGCACAGTTGATCTGTTTTTCGTTTTGTTGATTCACAGTTGAGGTGCTTATTTGACTTTCATGTTCTTTAACTGAATCAGCCACTAGTTTACACAGGCCTTGACCTCTAACAATTTGTGCAGGGGTTATTTTAAGGTCATATTATTGTAACGAGGTCATCCAATTTTCCCTTTTCTCACCTAGCTCTTTTTGTACTAACAAGTTTCTCACAGCAAGGTAAGGAACAATAACTTTGGTTCTGGATTTCAAAAGGTAAGACTGGAAGTGTTTCACTTCTTTGAAAATAGCATATGCATGTTCATCTACTGCTGGATAATTAAGCTTTTCTCCTTTAAAAGTTAAGCTCATGAAGGAAATGGGTATTTCATTGCTTTCAGCATTTTTCTGCGTAAGTACAGCAATATAAGATCAGTTGGAAGGAAAGGTGTAAAGAGTGAAATCCTAAGAAAATTTGGGACTCATTAAGGAAGGGGATTCTATTACTTTTTTCCTAATTGAGTTGAAATCCTGACTTTCTTGTGGTCCCCAATGATACAAAACATCTTTTTTAATTAAATTCTATAATGGTCTTACCATTTCTGAGAAACTTGGGACAAAGCTTTTGACGAAATTAATCTTGCCCAAAAAGGACTACATGGATTTTTTGGAAGAAGGAGGTGGGAGCTTAGCAATAGCTTGGGTTCTTTCAGGGTTAATAATCATTCCATCCTTAGACACTATAAACCCAAGCAATTTACCTTGCTCCACTGCAAAGACCGATTTCTTAGGGTTGAGAGATATGCCAAACTTGCGGCATCGTTCCAGGACATCCCTGAGGTGAGACAAGTGATCTTTCTTATTTTTAGAGAAGATGGTGACATCATCAAGGTAGACCATGACTGACTGGTTAATGAGGCCATGAAAATTAATATCCATTTTTCTCTGAAAAGTGGCACCGACATTTATCAACCCAAAAGGAATTTTCTTGTAGGCATAAGTGCCCCATGGAGTGCGAAAGGTGGTTTTAAGTTGATCTGAGGGGGACATGAGGACTTGGTTGTATCCTAAAAAACCATCTAGCAGAGATAGTCTTTCGGAACCAGACACTTGTTGTAGTATTTGTTCCATTGGAGGAATAAGGTAGTTGTCTTTATCAGACGCTCGGTTTAAGTTCCAAAAATCGGCACAAAGTCAAATTTCACCACTTTTCTTCCTTACAAGGACTAAATTAGACACCCATTGCCTGTGCCCAACCGGGAAAATTATCTTTGTAGTTAGTAATTTGTTTAGTTCTGTTTTAACAGTGGGTTCCAATTTAGGATGCATCTTCCTCAATTTCTATTGAAAAGGATGAGTCTGGGGTTTCATGGGGATAACATGTTGTATGATGTTAGGTTCGAATGTTTTCAAGTCATCATATGTCCAAGCAAAAACGTATTTATATTCTTTAAATAGATTTATAAAAGCATATATTTCTTGCTTGGAACATCCCTTTCCTAGATTGATATTTTGAGGATTATCCTTTGTTCCTAAATTAATCGTTTCATAAATCAAAGAAGAACTTTTATTTTTACAATTTATTGTCCCTCTAAATTTATCATGCAAGTCATAAAATTTCTCTAGTCTTATGACAGATCTGCGGATAGAGTTTACTAGCTCAGATGTCGATTCAGGAGATCGAGGATCAGATATTACCATGAAATTTCGAAGGTTCTCATCGTGAGTACCTTCATCAATGACTACACCCTCGAAGGTGTCTTCCATATGCAGGAATTTGATAATCTATTGGTCATCGTTGAATACTCTCCAATTTGTATTGTTATCCGGGATCGACAGTCTGAACAACAATTCAATTGAAAACGCATTAGGGGAAAGACCTTCAGCAAGCAATAGTTTAGAAGCAACATTGGCCAATAAATCATCTTCTGAATTACTCAATCTAGGAATAGAGTTTATGTTAAATGCTAAAAATTTATGCATTAAACTCCATACCTCTGTTTGGTATCTTTTCAGATGCGGTGATAAGTAATGTATGGCATTTCTTACCTTCCTAACCACGATTTCTAAATAACCAAATACTATCAAATTCCACATGTCCATATCCAAATATTTCCTAAGTCCTTGTAAAAGTGCTTCGTACTCGGCTGTGTTATTAGTACATTCGAAGTCTAATCGAAAAGCAATAAAATCCTTAATACCTGTAGGATCGATGAGTACACAACCAGCACCTACTCCTTTTTTGGATTTGGATCTATCAAAGTATAAGGACCATATGTGTCCATCGTTGGAGGTAACTTGGCATACTTGGCAAATCTAGTGTCTGAGAATAGGTTACAACTTCATATTGTTGCGCGGGATCAGTGATGGGAGAGATTTTGTTCATGAAATTACCAAAGAAGGTATTCACTCCCTACGTTTCAAATGAATTAGCAAATGTAATGAAAGCTTCATGTGTATCATTTAGATCCGTTACAGTATGCTTAATATAATGTTCTTTGTTTATCCTAATTTTGTTGGGTTGTCCATTTTCAAGCACCCATAAGTAACCGTGCAGCTGTTCTAACTAATCCCTGCTTAAAAACAAGCCATAAATTTTAGGGATATCAACAACGATGATTTCAATTATATGATGAACCTTAGGATTGGACGATAGTCTAATCAGTACATTCTTGAGCTCACCAATTACTTTCACGTTTGTTCGATCTAGCTGAATGATTTTAAGATCAGAAGGTTTAACTTCTGCATTAATTTTTTGGAAAACAGGTAGAGGCATCATGTTTTATGATGCACCGGAATCGACCATACAATTATGTGCATTCCTATTAAAAATTTCAAAGGTTAACAAAAAAGGTGGGACATTTTTTCAAGCGTTAACAACATAATTATGTTGATTTCTAGTTTTTGTCCCTAAAACAGTTTTATTTACATTGACTACAGTTTTTTCTGCTAAGTCCCTTTTATCTAGAGGTTCATATGTCATTTTAGTTGGGATATTCTTAGCTGCGTTTGAATCAATTTATGATGATTTTTTGTTGCTAGAGTTTCTCTTTTTAATGTTTTCAACGATACTTTGAAGCATTTTTTGCAAAATAAGGGGAAATTTCAGCAGTTCAAAAACAGAAATATTAGCCCTCAATTTTTTCAAATCTTCAATTAAATTGTATTCTAAAACTGGGGTTGCTAGGATTTGTTTAGTTTCAGTTTTCTTTGACTATTTAGGAAACACATTTTTACTTGCTTCAGAAGGGGGTTTGATTTGTGTTTTTCTTCTTGTGTTGTAGGGGTGGACAGTTTTGAAATTCGCTTGGAAAATATTGTCTGATAAGTGACCGAAAATAGGGGGAGATGAGTTTTCCTCTTCCGGTACCTCCTCCTCAACTGTATCATCAAAAATTTTAGGAGGAACAGAAGAAGAATTATCATGTTCTTCTAAGATGGTTTGCAAAGAATATTGTAAACTTTCGAAATTTAGACCTTCTGTGGTCAGGTTTGGCTGGTTAGGAGGGAAAGGTTTTCTGAAAGGAGGTTTAAAACTTCCTTTGCTTGTGGATGTCTCTTCAGCTAATCTCTTCAAGTCAACGACCTGATTGGACATTTTTTGAAAATCTTTTTGCAAGCTCTCCAAGTCTAAATTTTCTTGTTGATTTTTGGTTTGAGGAGGCCTGGTGAGAATCTCTATTTTCTTTTTAGAGGATGAGGTTGTTTCAGCTTCACTACTAAGGTTGARTTTTAGGCTCAATATATCTTTCTCAATTTGGCTTTCTTCCTCAAAATATTCTAACAATGTGTTCTTTTTAGACCTTTTGACCCATATGGCTATGTTATTGTGAAAGGCTTTGGCATAATATGCAACAATTAGACTTTCTGCGAGCATCGAATCTGCAGGGATTTTATTMTTTAAAGTAAGAAATCTTTGGTTAAAGTCTTTCACTTTTTCCTTAGGATTTATTTTTAAACTGGAGAGTTCCATAACCAAGAATTCAGGAGATTTATCATCTCCAAATTTTTCCAAGAAACAAGTTTCAAACTTGTCCCAAGAGACGATGGTTTGGGGCTGCTGAGCAAAATACCATGTGGAGGCATTTCCCTCAAAAGTATAAGGAAATAATTTGCATACTACATCCTCGTGTTCAACACTTCGGAGTATAATGGACAACATAAATTTTTTGATGTGACCCTCAGCGGATTGTTTCGAATCCGGATAAAATTTAGGAAACCACTTCTCCAGATGTTTCAGTAATGGGTGTTGGGGTCCAGGTACAGCCACGACATCTTGATCGAGCCAAGGTATGGCAGGATTGTTTTGGTTTTCCATGGGATTTTGTGGTGTCAAAGGCTTAGATGGTTCTAATGAAGAGTTGCCTCCGTCTGAAGACTCTCTTCTTGAAGAGGATGGAGAAGAATCAGGTGGAGATGGTGGAATATTGTTAGGACCACACAATGTACCCTTTTTACCCATACTTTTTGCCATTGTTATACCCTTCATCACCTGTATTTAGACTTATACTATCAGTTCACCTGATCATTCCAAGGTACACAACGCCCTTTCTCATTACTACACGTTTAATCTGTTTTGCATGATATTTTACATCACTCTCG
>JASDQU010735269.1:162427-172968 GCA_032191745.1 Picea mariana
GGGGGTTATGTTGGGGAGAGGTAGAATGAGGAAAGTGAAAGGTGATCAAACAATAGAGAGCTATAATAGTTTTTATTACCTTTTATCAATATGGTTCTTGTTTAATTTTTAGTGATACATCATTTTTAGTGAAAGGATAGTCACATCAAATTTTCAAGTGGTACATCTTAGAGTATAGGTTTCCCCAATAAGAAGTAAATTTGTTGAGGAAATGCAACAACTCTTAAGCGGCGAGGTTTAACATTGGAGTAAGTCAAAGATCAACTAATTCCATAACTATTAGATTCACAATAATGAGAATTTCACCCAAGAAATTTTATAACTATGGATGCACAGATTAAATATTTATATCATAGGTGTTTAATAATGTGGAATCCTTGTGTTGGATACAGATTGTAGTGGTCAACTTTGGCAAGGGGGTGGAAAATTAGTTATGTGTCGCAAATATGCTAATTTTCCTTTTTCACATTTCCAACACTGCAATCGGGATGTAGAAGCCTAAAATTTTGATTGTGCTATCATTTTCCATGATACATTGTTAGATTGATCTTCCTAGGGGAACACAACAAAACAAGGCTAGTCCATTGGCATATATCGAAAGATGAACATTTTTTCATGCATATAAGACCAATATTCACAATAGATTGTATTCCTTCTATGTCTCTTCTTCTTCCTAAATTTCTATAATTATGTAAATTAGAGAATTTAATAATATATGGAAAACAAATTGTTCTATATTCCTCTATCTATATCATAAATACCTCATCTTGAGATTGTAAATGGGTTGGTAATTGGTTGATTTATTGGTGTTTGTATCCAACATCATGTTCATGTTTTCTTGTACATTATAATTCAATTGATGAAAGTTGGAGTTGATTTACTGCCCAATATTGTCGCACTAATGTTATGTGTTGAATTAATTTTATTTTCTACGTTAGCTAATTAATTTCTTCATTCCATGAAGGGTGTCATGTATGTTAAGATGAACTTGTAGCAGTTTTTGTTATGGTTGTGATAATTCCACTAGTACAATGCCCTTTGGCTTGAGTTCTAAATAGAACTTTAAATTCTAGTGGTAAAACTATTTGATATGTTCTTCCTTTTGTAGATTTATGTGTGGGCTAGTAAAGTGAAAATAGAGCTCACCCATTTGGTAAAAATCCCAGGATTAAATCCCATGTATGTTCTCATTCTATAAAGAAGACTAAGTGAATTGTTGTTGATCATTTTCATAATTAATGATCTTACCTACCAAATATTGGGAGTGCTGATGGTTCCATGAGGGGACGTATCATTGTTGTAAAGGAGGAGGATTTTTTTGTGCAACTGAAATCATATACAATTTTGATCCTTTCTAGGTTAGACCTATCAATGTGATGTGCACTCTAATAAACACATCCCATTGGGAGTGGACCATGTGGACCATGTCCTAAATAGTGTAAGATCCTAGCTAACATAAGCTAAAACTTAATAAATAAATTTTTACTTAACATTGATATTTTGTTACTTCTTTTATGGTTCTATATTCAACAAGCTAACAAACTAACCATTCATGGTTCACCAAATTATAATTGAGCACATGAAATACAAATCATAAATAGAAAAAAAATACACAGCTTAGTAAAATAGTGAACCCTTATAACTATAATGACATAAATACCGCTCAGTGATGCTATTTTCCCGTCTCCATCTGTCCTCGCTGCTCTGCCCAAACTCTACCCAAAACCGAATCTTTCCTCCCTGCCAGCTAGGAACAGAGCCTATCCGGCTCCCTAGCTCCAGGATTCTATGAGGATTCCTGGCCCCCGTGCCCAAAACTCCCAGCAACCGATGCCCCCCTGTAACAGTCCACCCAAACTCCAAACTAGAAAAATACAGTCCCTAATCTCAAAATAATGCTTCCTTCCCCCAAAACTCAAAAGTGTCTCTCCCCGAATGCCTCTGCCCCCTCATATCCTCCTTCCCATTCACCGCCTCCTCCCTTCATTCAATGCCACCCACCTTATCCCTCCATTTAATGCCTTATCCCTCCATTTAATGCCTTATCCCTCCATTCAATTCCTTATCCCTCCATACGTTAAGTTTTCTATCAAATAAATTAAAAATTATTAAACTTTTAATTCGTTACCCAAACATTAAATGAGTTAATTAATTAATCAACATATATTAAACAATAAATAAATAAATAATATTATTAATAAATAATCATTATTTAACTAATATACATTAGGACAGTTAATTATTTAATTAATTATACTTGATAAACCTTAAGCAATTATTTAACTAGGGTTGTTACAAATAGGGAATATTTTACCCATGATGACCTTATGATTTACATTTCAAGATTTAGCACACACTAGAAGGTTATTAGGGATATGATCATGGTCTCATGATAAACCCCAATGGATTAGGCCATGGCATTTGTCATCCTTTATTTCCATCATCACAATTCACTCTTGAAAAAATGAAATATTTATTTTCTATCCTATCCCATTTAATTAGGTTAGGGGTTTTTGAGTTCGAATATGTGTTAAACAATATATTTAGTGGTAGTTTTGGATCCCTAAACTCAAAAACTCAAAGACGTTATACACATAACCACTAAATCATATAATTTTCAACTCCTACACTAGCCAATACCTACAACATTCAATCATTTTATGATCCAGATTCTGGATTTAGGAGCGGAACAAATTGATTAACAAATTGAATACAATAAACACGGAGATAGGAAGAATAACAAAAATATCCAGTGACCAATATCTTCTATTAAATAATGAATAGGATGAAACTGTAAAACTGCAAAACTGAAACTTCCTCAAATGGTGGTAGCTATCTCTGAGAAGAGATGTGGTTGCTATGCGCATCTGTCTTAGTAGAATGGATTACAATGAGGCTCCATAGTACCTTTTCATATTACTCATGAATGAAAAAACCCTAGACATCCATAGCCTAACCCTAGAAGGTGAAATACCAAAAGTCATGTGGGCCCTATGGGTAAGTTGGTGTAATTTGGTACCTCAACTTCCTAGGGTCATAGCTTTTGCATAAGACCTCCATTTTTGGCATGTGATAGCCTGTTGGAAAGGTCTTTCAGAGAAATACACATTCCGCAATCAGACTCTGACTCCATCCACATTCTGAATGTGGCGAGTAAAACAACAACTTTTAGGGGCCCAAAATAGCCCTGGAAGTACAACAAGATGTGCTGACATGAAAACATACAAAATAAGCCAGTTGGATTAGGAGAGAGGCCACCCGTATCCACCTGGAGAATGTGTGAGGCTTCAGAAATCCCCAGAAGTGTAGAACTCACAATTATAAAGCAGTACAAATAGATGCGCTGAATAAAAAATGGACATGAGGAGCCAATTGGAATAGGTGGGTGGCCACCAATATCCACCTGGATCAATCCTCCCCCTTTAGGAAGCAATGGTCTCCATTGCATTGAGTTCCCCCATCAGGTGAGGAAAATTCTGTTGGATTTGGCCCCGGGTGAGCCACTTGCCTTGGTGTAGGAGTTTCCTTGCATTGACAACCTGATAAATATGGATCCACTGCTGGTGAGTGCAATTGAACTGTGTGTCCACTATCTGATTAGTGGATGCTTATTCCATGCATTCAGGGTTGAGATCTGTTGGTGTCAGATGTTCGACGATCTAAGAGGGGTCCAATAATGGAGGAAAATATGGCCGAAGGAGGTCCACATTGAATGCTGGATGCAGACTAAGGAATGGTGGAGTGTTGAGCTCAAAATAATTGCTACCCACCACCCTGGTGATAGTGTAAGGCCCATAACGAAGTGGGTGAAGCTTCTGATGGGGCTCGGTGAGACGCTCCTTCTACAAATGTAACCAGATTTTGTCGCCAACCTAAAACTGGTGTGGTACCCTGTGTTTATCATGGCACTGCTTGTACTTAGAATTGGATTTTTGTAGAATCTCCTGGACATGTTGGTGGATGTGTTGAATCCTCTCAATGAACCTGGTGGATTTTTCAATCGCAGACTGATCAGGGGAAGAGTCTTTCCGTGCGGTGGAAAGAGGAAGTGCAACATCAATGAGTCCCAAGGGTTGGAATCCCAGACCCACTTGAAATGGGCTATGGCCGATGGAACTATGGAGAGCCTAGTTGTAACTGTGTTGGACATATGGGAGACTCTCGTCCCATGTATGAGGATTCTTAGAATTGTACATGCACAGGATGTGCACAATCATCTGATTGACGACCTCAGTTTGGGGGTGGAAAGAAGTGGATTTTGTGAGCTTGGTGTCTAACAGAGACCAGAGACTCGACCAAAAGGTGTTGAGGAACATGTTGTCTCGGTCGGAGATGGTGATCTTCAAAATCCAATCAACGACCACAAACACACAGTCATTTTTGTGCTTGGTGGATGGAAAACCACACATGTAATCCATAGAGATGGATTCCCATGGATTCTCAGGAATAGAAAGATGGGTGTATAAGCCTTGCTTCTTGATGGATGGCTTGGAAATGGTGCAGGCAATGCAAGATATGATATACTTGTTGATGTCCTGTCGAAGTTTTGGCCAATAAAAATGTTTCTAAAGAACGACCACAGTTTTCTCTATGCCAAAATGTCCTACCACTTGACTGTAGTGGGCTTCCCAAATAAAATTTGCACACTCACTTGTAGGAACACAAAGATTCCCTAGGTGGAATAAGAGTCTTCCTTGCATGTGAAAATAAGTGACAATGGCGCTTGTACCCAAGAGATGATATGTGGTGGCCAAGTACGGATCTTGCTGGTAAAGGTGGGGTCATTCCGATGTTTCATGTCCACAGGAATGTAGCACAGTGGTGAGTGCAGCCACAAGAGGCCAGCTGAGGCAGTCAGTGACACGATTAGAGATACATGTCTTATACTTGATGTTGAGATGGAACTATTGCAGGTAGGTGGACCGCTTCTGATGGCGTTCATTTTATAATTTCCCCTATGTATGTATGAACTGCAGAGGCTTGTGATCGGTGTGTATGACTGTCTCTGTCCCCAAAATGTCATGTTTCCATTGACGACAAGCCCTTACAATGAAATACATTTCCTTGTCATAGGTGGGGTATTTTCGGAGAATATCAGAGAGTGTCTCACTATGGTATGCCACCGAATGCCCATGTTGAGTTAGGACTGTACCCACAACATAGTAATATGCATCAGTCTCAATCTTAAATGGTTGTTGCAGATTGGGTAAGGAGACTACTGGAGTTGAGAACAAACGATGTTTCAAATCTTTGAATGATCGTTGTTGCTCCTTCCCCCACATGAAATTGGCCCTACCACCACCCTTGGTCACCTGGCTGAGGGCCCATGCAATATGGGAGAATCCCAACACAAACCGTCGGTAAAAAATGGAAAGTCCCAAGAAGATCCGAAGCTTAGTCAGTGTGGTCAGGGCTGGCCAGTCATGGATGATTTGGATCTTAGTTGGATCAACATGTACCCCATTCTCATCAACAATGTAGCCTAGGTATTGGAACATGTTCATGCCAAAAGAGCATTTTTCCAAGTTGGCATAAAGCTTGTGCTGTTGCAGAATGCTCAAAACCTGTTGAATGTGCCGCATGTGCTCCTCCCATGTTATGTTGAATATGAGGATGTCATCAAAATATACCACCACGAATGATTTGGTGAAGGGTCTCAAGACATCATCCATCAACCTCATGAAAGTGGTTGGTGCATTTGTTAATCCAAAGGGCATGACTAGCCATTCATAGAGACCTTCTTTAGACTTGAAGGTTGTCTTCCAGACATCAGTTGGTTCGATGGGAAGCTGGTGGTAGCCAGACTTCAGGTCAATCTTGCTGAAGAACATTTCCCCCTTGAGTTGGTAAAGAAGGTCATCAATCCTAGGAAGGGGATATCAGTTCTTGACTGTGATTTTGTTTAAGTCTCTGTAATCAATGCAGAGTCGCCAAGTCATGTCCTTCTTCTGCACTAGTACAATTGGGCTTCCACAAGGGGAGGAGTTGGGTCTGATGTGCCCCTTTTGAAGAAGCTCTTGGATCTGACACTTGATTTTTTCATTCTCCATCAGCGAGCGCTGATAGACTAGTCCATTAGGTAGAGGTGCGTCGGGGGTCAGATCAATGAGATGCCTGACTTGGCAGTGTGTCGATACCCCTGTAGGTGAGACAGAGATGTCTCTATATTCTTCCATGATCTTGTCCACTTGCTTTTGCTGCAAAGAGAGGCATTGTGTAGAGGCCACGGATGTGGCAGTGACCTTCTGCTTACTATGAGCATGTATCACAAAGAAGACAAACTTTTCGGTCTGTGAAATGACCTTGCTACATTGGTTAGCAGATATTAAAGAAATAGCAGTAGGTGGTGCCACCTATTGGATCCTATACAATTGTCGACCCAAATTAATAATAACTGTTGTGGGTGGGAAATCCCCCTACTGTCTAGCACTAAGGGTTCTGTAATGCATGCAGAAATAACCTAAAGTCTCCTACTTTTTACCATCATCCCAATTATAAACTCCATTATTCATATGTAAATATAAGGTTAAAAGATCAAGTTACTGTACCTTATTTTCCATTTTTGATGTCGATCCTTTAATGTTCCGTCGCTCCTTAACTACAAATATCCTCCCAAAGATGACCTGCATTCATAAATAGACAAACAAATAACTCCAAACATGCATATGATCTATGAACTAATGAGTTAGATATTTTATCAAAATATAATCAATATTACACATTAAAAACCTCATATGGCAGGACAGGAAAAGTACTTCTTTTTATTAATCTCACAAGAGAACCTTACAATAGTGAGATCGACCACTGCTCCTCGAATTTGGTCCTGGGATCCTCTTCAACTGGGCTCCAACTACTTTTGTATATGCTTTTCTTCACACACTAGTTGCAAAAGGTTGGGACAAAGGGAATGCGAAATCGGGTAGAGTTTATTTACAATTATTTTCCTCTTTTCAAATGGGACCCCTACCCCTTCTTTTATAGGCTAGAAAGGGCTAGGTATTTGGTCGAGTGACCGGCTATGGGTGGTTAAACGGTTTAGGTAACTTACCCAAAACTATGAGTTCCATTTGCAACTTTCCATTTTTTGTTCTTTGGTAGGTATACACAGGTTGTAGTGGGTCAACTAGCATATACACACATGCAGTAGTGGAGTAGGGCGCGTGTGCCTTCAAAAAGGGTGTTTTTAAGAAGAGTTGTTCAGTAGTGGCTTGGAAAAAGAGGTAAAATGAGATGGCTTGATGCCAGGTAAGAATATCTGGTGCAAATTAGGGTTATAACAGATGCCCCCTAATGTGTGAGGTCAGAAGAGCATCTAATGGCCGAAATACATTATCAATCTTCACTAATGTACGAAACAAGTGATCCTAGGGACCAGAGTTCGGGAGGTGCCATCTACAAAATAAAAATTGTCTCACTGAGGCAGGCATACCCATGCTCGGAATGAAATAAAATCATGGCTGCCAATCAGATACACTACAGATCCATGTCATATAACTATATAAAGTGTAGCCGTGAGAAATACATAATGGAGCTACATCTCGAAATAAAAAATATAGACATGTATAGTATCCATCTTCAAGAAGCGAATAAGGCTTGATGGCTAGAGATGAGGCCTTCATAGCTCGAGCAACAACTTCAAAATATTCACAACTCGGGTAGGAGTGTAATATGAGTGTATGACTTCACTACTCAGAGGTCTTTGACGGCTTGTCAGGAACGAACTAGAGGATTTTGATGATCAGGCTGAGGGCTTCATGGATTTCGAACAAAGACTTGATTGGGATTTTTAGGATGGCTGGGCATGAGGGCAAGAGACAATCTGCAGAGGGGCCGAATCAATCTTGGTAAAACATCCCCTTGGACAATAGCATGACAAATGATGAGACTCAACCAACATGATGTTGACATAAGTTCACGATGTAGGAGGCAACACAAACTCTCCATATGTTTGGAAGAATAACCAAATGGAGGAGGACACAATTCTACGTAGTGAGAACAACTTCCTAAGGTCATATTAAATCCCGGGGCTTGACGAACAAATGAAAGGATGTGCTTTGTCCAAGGTCGACTCATTGTGCTGCCAACAAAAAGAAAATACTTTTCCCTTCCTCTTTTTGGGGTATATTTGATTTTTTTTTGTCTTTTTCAATAATTTCGGAAAGCTTGAAAAAGAATAAAATAATGCTATGTTACAAAGGAGGATCGAGTTTCACATACATACTAGTTCCAAGTGCAAGGAACACATGGATGCTCAAAGCAAAGGAATATATGTAGGAAAAGGACACTCGGGAGAAATCCTCTATGGGCCAAGGTGTCAAGACGCAGAGGAAAAGTGCTACAAGGCTTGCATATAAGGCATGTTTCAGATGGTTCAGTTGAGAGCAACTTGGAGCCGTCATTAGGACAAAGACACAGGTATGTAAACGCGATTAATAAGACACAATGGTAACGTCCTTCAATGTGATTTTAACAAGCCTAGAGAAGGTAAGCTTGGAGGCTTTTCATATTTAGAGAGTCTGAAAAAGAGTCAAAGGAGGCTCTAGTGGGGTAAATTTTTCGAAGGTAGTCTAGTCGGTTCGAAAAAAGGGTAAACTAGCACCGAAAAGACGTCTATTCAAAATCATTTTAGCGAGTGTGATAAAGACAAGCTCACTCAACAGTTTTTTCATATTTAAGGAGTCTGAAAAATGGCTAACTATGGACCCCGTCAGGAATGTTCTTCTGGACCATTTTAACGAGTGTGAAGGAATAAGGTCACACGACGATCTTTTCAATTTTAGGGAGTCTAAAAAGATCTTAACTATGGATTCTGTGGGGTTTCCTTTTTTGTAAAGTTAGTCGCTCAAGCCCGAAAAAGGGTTAAAATCATACCTAAGAATACTCTTCTAGGGAACCGAAGCTCCTAGAGTATACCTTTGTTCGTACAGTTGACCATCCAGACCAAAAAAGGGGTAAACTACCGCTAGATAGACGTGCCTTCAAATTTCAGTTTAATGAGCATGAAGGTTAACAAGATCGCTCGGCAATCTTTTCATTTTTAGAGGGTCTGAAAAGGGCTTAAAATAAGACCTGTTATGTTTTGGGAGTCCTGAGGGTGAGGTCAAGCAAGATAATGAATCATGTGAATGAGGCTCATACTCATAATCAGGAAAGACTAAAAAAGACTCCCAGGCCTATAGTCATTAGTAACAGCATGGATGCTTAAATGCAACCAGGATCTATCTAGGGCGTCCATGTACATGTAGGATTCTACCACTAAATTACGACACTTCTAGAGCAGAAAGAGGGTTCTGTGTCACAATTTGGTGGGATCGATCCTATGGCAAAGAAAAAAAGATAACAAGATGCAGAAAGTGGAGGTGGAATCCTAACTTAAATGCAACAAGTTGGAAAAATGACTTTTTACCAATGGACCTTTTAAAATGACCAAAATCTCCAAAAATTTTCCCAATACCCAAAGTAACACTTATCGTAACAATCCATAAGAAACTCTTGAACCATATTAAATGATTTTTTATTTAGAAAAAATGACAAAAAGGGTCCAAAAAAATGACAAAAAGGGGCCAAAAAGTCTATAAATAGAAGTTGGCAGCTCATTATCACCATTGTTATTTGAGAAATTGACTGTGGAGCCAAAAACACCCCTTTGTCAAAAGAGTTGATTCCGGGAGCTTCAGTGGACGAAACAGACTTCTGCTTGGACCAAGTAAGTACACACTAATCCCTCTTGCAATTCAATTCTTCCTTTATGCATTTAATTTTGTTTTTTGGAGGGGCGTCGATCTTTAAAAGGTCGACCCTACATACATGCGGGCTATCCTATGACAGCCTGTGTGTGCACGTGGACAGAAGAAAAACTGCACGCATGTACACATGACTGTGCACACTACAGCCCGCGTGTGCCCTCCATTTTGTGTAAAAATTTAAAAAAACAAGAGTTAACCCTCCTGAACTTTGTCTATTGCAGGATGTATGTTCATTGGAGAGAAAGAGAGCATGAGGAGATTGATGTGTTGGTCGACGAGGACCCTGATGCTCTTGCCGCATTGTTGCAATGTGGTTTGTTAAAGTTTTTCCATTATCCTTTCATGCGAGCACAACCTAGGCTACTAAACGCCTTGGTTGATTATTGGCATCTCGACGTAGAGGCCTTCATGCTTGAGGGACAATTGTTGACTCCAACGACCAGAGATATTTACTTCCTGACTGGCCTCTCAAGGAGAGGGAAACCAGTCTGTTTTATCACTTTTCCCTCTGGGCATCACAACATATCAGAGTTGATTGGACTCCATTGTGAAGCCGACACAGACAAAACGGGCACACAGGTGCCTATAAGCAAGATTTCAAACTTATCACTAATAGTGATAGTGTTGCTCATTGGGCGGATCACTGGGTCTGCATCTTTGCATCGGGCTTCTCGAGCACACATGAATTGTGCGGTTCAATGCTTAAATGCACAAATTTTTGTCTGGAGCGCCACATTAGTGGATTGTATGAAGAGGCAACTAATAGAGTGTCGAATGCAGAGACACAGAAACTTC
>JASDQU010735270.1:20611-39244 GCA_032191745.1 Picea mariana
CTACCATTGGATCCAACCCCTTTGGGCATTAATCAACATATATTAAACATTAATTAATTAATTAATTAATTAGTTAATATTATTAATAAATAATCATTATTTAACTAATACACATTAGGACGGTTAATTATTTAATTAATTATACTTGATAAACCTTAAGAAACTATTTAACTAGGGTTGTTACACTAGCACAAATGTTACAGATGTAGAAGAAGGATAGCAAGCTGAGATTCTCATGGAGGAGGAACAGATAATGAAGTTTTTTCTAACAGAAGGAGAACACCTAGTTGAGTCACTCACTCAGTGGGAATTGGAGTTAAAGGCATTGGAGAATTGGTTAAATAGTCTGGGATGAGGAGGTGTCTTTCATCATATAGCCATTCCAGAGGAGACACACTAGCACGAGTTGCAGCAGGAGGGAGATGGAATGGGACTGGCCGAAGGACTGACATGAGTCAATCTATCAAGAGGAGTGGAAGTTGAGAAGAATCCTAGTGATGAAAAGACTACAACAGTGCATATTGCATTAGAGTGGAAATATAATACCACAAGAGATGAATAAGACAACATGGGGATCAATGTGATTTACCCATGTACAAGGAAGAAGCGCAGCGAGCTAGTCTGCAATAGGAGAGCCAACTGATGGAGCAGCGGGATGAGGTGGTCAAGGAGATAAGGAAGTTGATGTTAGAGTCAGCAGAGGAAGAGGTAAGAAAGACAAAGATGAAAAAAAGGAAGCATGCATGAGCAACAAGGGAGATACAGGAGAAGAAGCAGCAAAGCAGAGGAGTAGAGAGACAACTCCAAGAGAAAGTTTGGGATCCAGGAGGATTTCAGCCACGTTAGAAAGCTCACAAGAAGGAGCTCATGATTTTCATAGCCGTGGAGTATTATGCAAGAGCATATCTCCACCTCAACACTTACCAGTCAGTTAACTTGTATGGTGCACATTCAAGGAAGGGAGAAGCACCACCCTCTTGTTTTGTTTCAAGAATCAAAAGCATGATCTAGGCATTTAGTGATGACAAGATGGAAGAGCTAGTTGTTCCTTTTCACAAATTGGAGATAAGGTCGTCATTAAGTGGTTGACGACAATAGGGATCTGCATCCAATTTGGAGCATATTTCCATCATTGTAATTTTCCCATTAGACAGGCGTTTTGAATGGTGATTTGACACCACTAGTTTATCTTGCGAGGGAAGCTCGTTGAGCCCATCTTGTATAAATCTTTGTAATTGTTGCAATGTAGAGGTTGGTATATAGGGGGTTGTAGGAGGTTGTAGGAGGTTAGCTAATATAGAGTTAGACAGGAGAGAAACATAGAGAGACGAGACTCAGTTGTAGCTCGGACTCTACTATTGTAATTTGACATTCTCCCATTAATAGAAAATGACATTTTTTCCAGTTTTCAAATTCTGTGTAATGGATGTTGTGTTATGAATTTCATTTGTATGAATTTGAATTGTACGTGAATTTTAGAAATTTTCTGAAGGGATAGATATACAGTTTTCTATCTGCAAGTGTGTTAGATTAGGTCTGGTTTTCTAGGCTAAGTGCAAGTAGTGCATGATAGAGAGAGGAATATTTGTGAGCCAATGCGAGGAGTTCATGTCTAAACTCAGTGGAGTCAGAAGAGAGACTGCCAAGAGGGAATACCAGGTTGATTCACAGACTCGGGGGGGAATTTCAAGGTGGTTATGTACATTGGAGAGAAATATTATGTAGGAGGAAGCACAACTCAGAGTTACTGAAGACTATGAAACACTCTTCTAGGGGGCATAGAGCAAGTATGAGAGCATACAGGAAGAACATTGTAATAAGTGTTGGAATCCTTAAGAGAATCCCAGAATTACTGAACATTTTGAGGAAGGAAGGCCTTGCAAGAGTGCATCGACAGAGTAAAGGAGATTCCTTAAACCTTTCCGTAAGCTAAGGGAGAAGTTGTCAAAGAATGGAGTTGAAAGAAAGGAGTGCACCAAAGATACTATAATTCCATCTTACAAGCTCAGGGGGGAGATCAAGAAACTATCAAGAGGGCATGAGGGAGTTCATAGACGAATGGTGAACTTTGAAGGTTTTCAAGCCAAGCAAAGTCACAGAAGAATCTGTGTAGAACTCTGCAAAGAGTTCAGAAGGAGTTCGAGAATAGCCTAAGTCTTGAAAGAAATAATTTATACTAAGTTTGAAAAAGGGGTCGAGGACTCATCGAAGTCCCAAAGAAAGTGAATTCATCCATCGTTGGGAGAGACAGGTGGAAGAAGTTCGGGAGAAGGAACTTCGGGAGGTTTGTCGGGTGCAAACAAAGATATTCGTGAAGTCGTGAGAAGTGAAGTGATTTGGACTGTTGGATCCATAAGAAATGTGGTAGATATCCATCCAGTTCGAAGGAAGAACACTTTGAGAAAAGTCAAGAGGAGAATACCCGAAGAGTTGAGATCCAAAGTAATCTTGGTCATCCATTGAGATAGGAAACCTGGAGTTAGGATGGACACTGCACTGATTCACAAGTCGAGAAGGACAAAATTGAGAGAAGAGAGGACCCACAAAGTCTAAACTTGTTATTTGATCACATTCATTGATTGCGAGAGGAACGTGGACTATAGATATGGTCCCGAAGAATCCATCGACTTAGAATTGAGAAAAAGGGAAGCAAGTAGTTTGCGAAAGTTCTGAAGCACGGAAGTGTGAAGGGAGCTAGCCCACAGTCAAAGTCCATGGTTATATCAAGGAGGAATCCTAACACAGAGAGTCGACATCTATTGACATTGAGAAGGATAAGGTTTGCGGGTGCCACATAACTTGCACTGAGTAGAAAAAGGGCCTGTGTCAAGTTAATCGATTCCATTAGGAACCCAACAAACCATTTGGTTTAGTGACTTGAACGATCCTAGACCGGGAGGTCGAGCAGTCCTAAAATTCCAGAGGGAAGGGGGCAGTGTTTGTGGCATAGTCAAAATATTGATCAACCATGTAGAACTATAACTTATGGAAAGATTGTTACAATATTTCGAGGATACTTTCGATGAAAAAATGGTTTAGTTTGGTAATTTATTAATTGAGTTCTGTATTAATAATATAAACAAACAGTTAAATTAATAATACAAAACATAATATAAATATAAAAAAGAAGCAAATAAATAAAATATTATGAATATGAATCAATAAAAAAACTTAATATAAGTTATGACATACAATTTTAACATATTACAATAGTTCACCCTACTCATGACGTGTGACCCTCGACATGTAATGCTAAAAAAAAATACACCCACGCCTATGAACTTGACCATATATGATACCAACCCATGACCTTCACTCTTGATAGACAACTCTAGAGAAGGGATAGATGATACTAATCCATGACTTTGACTCTTGATAAACATATTGAAGAAATGAATAAGGGTCTAAGGAGGAGACAAAGGAGTTGAGTCACTCCTACATGAAGGTGACAAAGGATACAAAGGAGAGGATCTTGATCCCATCGTGATATATATATGGAGCTTAAAATGGTAAGTTGACTTGTAATACCCCAATTTTGACCCCCTAGATCAATAATGTATGATTGCACATGATGAAAAACTAAAGATCCTAGAAATGTAATAAATTTGAAAATTAAATAAAAAAATGTATTACTAGCTAGAATACAGATAATAACAAATTTATAAGGGGTTATGATTCCACAAGTAAATAGGATAAAGGGCATCATCCAAAATATTACATTTTATTAAACCCATCTTGGAATTACATGCGAAAAGTAGTTACGTGATCTTCTTGAAGAAGCCACATGGTGTATTATTGCTTGGAAATATTTAAACCATGATTTCGATTGTTGGGGGTTCCTTACCCATTATTTATTCATTCTTCATTCATTTGGAACTCATTTTGGTTATTGGTTTGAAAACGGGGACAAAAATATGGAGGTAGAGAGTTGTTGCTAAGTGGATGTAGGTATCTACGATTTATTCTACCAAGAAAATAATGTTAGGGACCTAACCCCTCATGTAGGTAGAATTATATATTCCGATGTAATAAAGGTCAATATTAATAAGGCCTAGAAATAAGGAATAATAAGTCCAATGTAAGAATATCTAATATAAGTTCCGCTTCTAGAAGGATCTTCCTCTAGATGGTTCTTTTCATAGACATATTTAGTATAAATAGGAGTCGAGGGTATGCAAACTCTTGTCTTGTATATTATTGTAATAGAGCTATGCTCTGCTGGAGGTTGCCCCCTCGAAGAGGAAAGTGAGCATTTATCTCGGTAATCAAAGTGCTCTTTCTGGTGTTATTTTGGTATCGTTTTGGTATTATTGTGGTGTTGTTCTAGTGATATCGTTGTTCATCTTCCATTTCTAGCTATTTATTTCTATTATTCATACTTTTTTATATAAGGGATATTCCAAGTGGTATCAGAGCACCTTCCTCGGTAGAAAATTGTGTGTTAATTTTTTTTCTTCAAGGTAGTGATGTATTTTGATGTCTTTAAGCTATAGAGATTTGTCGTTACATGCATAGACCCGTGGTCAAGAATTCATACAAGTAGGAAATACAAGTGGTACTTAAGCACACATCTCTTTTCCACCCTTGTCACCCCTATTGGTACCCCTTCGAGTGATAGTGCATTTGAAAACACCTGTATACGGCTTGACCTAGATCTCCTAGAGCCTTCCATAGATAAATCAATCAATCGCCTTACTGCTATAGTGCCACCAAGAAAAACACTCGAGAAGATACTCTCTCGTACCTAGGTAGTCAAGTAGTATGGTTAATGGAACAGTCTAGCCTCCTTAGTTGGTGCCTTGAGATATTGGGTCGAGTACTATAGTTGTACCCCCAATGCATATCATAGAGGTATAGCACAGGGAAAAACCTTGTCTGTAGAACCTCTGAATACCTAACCTTTGGGGAGGAAAACAAAAGAATAACATACAAGCTCTATTGTTGCACAAATGTGTCTCCTGGATTCGATTTTCCAATTTACTACACATTTCTTCCTATTAATCATTTGGGCATTTCATCACTGTAGTATTCTTCATATCAGAGTATAACTTCTCAGGTGTAAAAAAAAAAAGAAAAAAAGTTTGGATCATGTTGGCACCATTATTTGATACCTATTCCGTTGGATTTCTCACTTCACCCTTATCGCAGTCATATCTATCATTTTTGAGCAATTTTTTTTTGTGGACCCAACCACCTTCAAACACCCTTATTTCGTCTTTACCCCATTGGATTCAACTTGTCACCTTGATCATTGTGATACACTTCACCCATAACCCATTTTCTGTGTGGTCCCACCTACCCCTTTTTGTGTTCCCTCTTCATCATGGCCCATACTCATAGCCAATAATTGGAAGCTCGATTCAATGCCTTGCACTTTAATTTCACAGAAACCCAACAAGAAGTGCGACAACTCAGTGCCAATATTATCTTTATCAATCACAAAATGCATTCTCCATCGCTACCTCAATCGTGGAACTCAAACAAGACCTCAAACAAGACATGACTACCCACCTTGAATCGATCACTACGATGATCTCTGCCAAGATGCATATCCCTATAGATCCTCCCTTATCTGACCCACCTTTGCATACCGAAGGTGAAACTTCCTCTCATTCCTATAATTTTCAGCCCCATCCCTTTCGGCGTAACCTACATCATTTTCATGTGGATGTGACCAATTTTGATGGCTCAGATTCCACTGGCTGGGTAACTCAAATGGATTAGTATTTCTCTTTGTACGACATTACATATGAGTTGGAAAAAATCTAGTATGGTGTTCTCCATCTAGCTCAAGAATGTTTTCAATGCTAGAAATGGAGAAAAAATGCACGCCAAGGATATGTTTCTTAGACGCACTTTGTAGCAGAGATTTATGAATGTTTTGACATGGACACCAACTATTTAGGTCGTTTGACAAAGTTGAAACAATCTGGCATATTGGAAGAATTTATAGCTTCTTTTGAGTGACTGAGTTTTCATACAGAGGGCATGCGAGATGATTTTTTCCAAGAATGTTTTATCGATGGCCTCAAGGATGATATTTGTGCCCATTTCCTCATGGCTCGTCCTCAGATTTGCATGGAGGCTAGTAAAAGAGATAAGGAAGCACACCAGGTTGTCTCTTCTCAAAACCAAAAACCCTCCTTTATTCCTCGCACTAAACCAGTAAATCCCACTCTTCCTTATACTCCACTAAAGAACCAAAAATTGACTATGGCCGAAATGGATGAACGCCAACTAAAAGGCCTTTGTTATATTTATGATGAAAAATATTTTCTGGGACACAAGTGTAAGGAACAAAATTTTTTTATGGCCATCTCGAAGGAGGTTTCATAAGAGGATGTTGATGCTCCCCTTGTGTCTATGTCACCTGAACCCATTGACATAACCCCTCCCTCGGACCCTCCCGAAGTAGAACCATTCATTTCCATAAATTCTCTCACTATCTTCTCTCCTCCCCAAACCCTCAAGCTAATTGGTTACATGAAGCCTAAGAAGGTCATCATTATTGTTGATAGTGGAAGCACCCATAATTTTATTCATCACCACATTTCCCAAGAAACTAATTGCTATATTTGTGCAGTTAATAATTTCCAAATCATGATTTCCAATCTCGGGTCCATGAAATGTGGAGGGCGTTGTGAGAATGTGTGTCTCCAAATTGGTGACTACCACATGAAATCTCATATGTTTTCTATCAACATGAGCAGTTGTGAAATTGTGTTGGGTGCAGAATGACTAAGGACTTTGGGTCCCATTATCATGGATTTTAAGGAATTAACCATGTAATTGGATCAGGAGGGATAACAATATAATTTCCAAGGAATCATTGTCAATTCCCCATAGATCATTAGTTCCCATCACATGGAAAAGATGCTAGAAAAAGGTCATTCTCGCATTATTTCCCAACTCCATGCCATAAAATAAACTGAGACACCCTCTATTCCACGGGACCTCCAATCCATCCTCTCTAAACATCAAGTGTTTTTTTTTACGAACTCCCTCATTCCTGTGGTCTTCATGATCATTCCATTCCCCTTGTCCCAGGAAGCCTTCCTCCCAATATTTTTCCCTATTGTCACCCCTTTTCCCAAAAAAATGAAATTGACAAAATGGTTTAATAATTACTCAATGCAGGACTTATCTTCCCTAGTACGAGCCCCTACTCTTCTCATGTGGTCATGGTCCTTAATAAATAAGGTTCTTGGTGCATGTGTCTTGACTTTCGCACCCTCAACAAACTCACCATTAAAGACAAATTTCCCATTCTTGTCATTCATGACCTCTTGGATGAATTGAGTGGTGCCCAGTTCTTTACTAAACTTGATCTTGATTCTGGCGACCACCAGATTTGTATGAAAGAGTCAGACATTCCTAATACTTCCTTTAGAACACATGCAGGCCACTATGAGTTTCTAGTCATGCCATTTGGATTTTGTAATTCTCCCTCCACTTTCCAAACCCTCATGAATAATGTCTTCAATCCTTTTCTCTGTCATTTTGTCTTAGTTTTATTTGATGATATCCTCATCTATAGAAAAACCTGGATGGACCATCTTTCTCATATGGATCAATTTCTCCATCTACTCTCTCAACACCAAATTTTCCTGAAACAATCTAAATGTTCTTTTGGCCCCTTGGAAGTTGAGTACGTTGGTCATCTTGTTTGCAAGGCCTTGTGTCAGGGTGGATCCTAAAAATATTGAATCTATGAAAGATTGGCCTCACCCAAAGACTCTTGAATGATCTCCTAGATTTATGGGCTTAACAGGTTATTATCACAAGTTTGTTAAGAATTATGGAAAGACTGCACACCTTAAAAAGAATTCTTTCACTTGGACTCCAACAGCTGCTCAGGATTTTCAAACCTTTAAGATGGCCATATGCACCACTCCACTCCTAGCCCTTCCTTATTTCACAAATACCTTTGTCCTAGAATTTGATGCTTCAGAGAAAGGAATTGACATTTTCCTTATGCAAGAGGGTCGACCTTTGGCCTTTACCATCAAACAATTGTCTGAGAAAAATTTGGCCAAATCAATCTATGAAAAGGAAATGTTGGATATTATTCATGTCATTGATATTTGGCGCCCTTATCTATTGTGGCAACGCTTCCAAATTAAGAAAGATCATCAAATCCTCAATTATTTTCTCGAACAATGCATTTCCTCCCCAGAGCAACAAAAATGGGTGACTAAACTCTTTTGATATGATTATGAGATCATTTACAAGAAAGGAAAATACAATGTCGCTATTGATGTACTTTCTAGAAAATATGAAGATGAAGGGCTCCTTTTTTCTCTCTCCTTCATTGTACCAGATTGGCTCCAAGTTATTCACCAGGAATGTCTACACGATCCCAAAAGTTCACATATGATACAACAATTGTAGTCGAATTCTCTAGTTTCCCCAGGGTACTCTTGGCTCCATGATGAGCTTCAATACAAAGGTCGTTGGTATTTAAGTAAGCAGTCAAAACATAAATCTACGGTCCTTTCTGAGCTTTATGTTACACCCACAGTTGGGCACTCCGGGTTTACCAAAACCTATGACAGGGTCAAACGTTCTTTTTTCTGTGATTGTATGAAATAGGACGTTTGTAATTTTGTGGTTGAATTTGATGTGTGTCAATGCAACAAGGGAGAAACTGTCAAATCTCTTAGCACACTACAACCGCTTCCAATTCCACCCGCTATTTGGCGGGATATCTCTATGGATTTTATTGTAGGCTTACCTAAATCAGGCAATAAATCAATCATCATGGTGGTAGTTGATCTTCTTTCCAGGTATGCTCATTTCTATTCTCTTCAACACTCATTTACAACACCCATTGTAGCTCAACTTTTCATGGATCAGGTCTTCAAGCTTCATGGAATGCTACATTCTATTGTTTTTTATCGTGACCCAACTTTCACCAGCAATTTTTGGCAAGAATTGTTCAAGCTACAAGGCACCCAATTTCATGTCATCACATCTTATCATCCCTAGACTGATGGTCAAATTGAAGTTGTCAACAAGTGTTTGGAAACATATTTGAGGTGTTTTTCCTCGGAAAGGAAAAATAAGTGGGATCAATGTTTACCACTAGCTGAATGATGGTACAACACTTCGTATGATACAAATACCTGCATGACTCCTTTTGAAGTGATATATGGACAAAATCCCCCTTTAGTTCTCTCATATTTTCCAAGTGTCTTGAAGGTCGAGACGGTTGACCAAATGCTTAAATTTTGAGAGGCTAGTCTCCATACCCTCAAACAGAAGTTGGTCATGGCCCAGAATCGTATGAAGAAATAAGCAGATCAAGGTCACTTTGAACATCAATTTGTAGAAGGGGATCAGGTGTTTCTTCGACTACAACATTACAAGAAAAATTCCCTCAAGGCTGACCATTCTTAGAAACTGGCACCCAACTTTTATGGTCCTTATACCATTCTCAAGAGTGTGGGATAAGTGGCCTATCAGTTAGCTTTTCCTAGTCATTCTAAGCTCCATCATTTTTTTCAGGTTTCCTGCTTAAAGAAGGTGATTGGAACTAAGTGAGAAACTCAAACCAACCTTCCTGAGTTGGCGATGAAGGCTCCATTTGGCTACAACCATAAGCAGTTTTGGACTAACATGAACATCCGTCTGTGTTAGCGAACCATCAAGGAAGTGTTAGTCTAGTGGAAAGCTACAACTCCAATAGATGCCACTTGGGAACCAACTACCATTCTGCATCAATTTTCACATCTCTAGCCTTGAGCACAAGGTTGTTTTTAAGGGGGAGTACATGTTAGGGACCTAACCCTTCACATAAGTAGAATACTATATTTTGATGTAATAAAGGCCAATATTAATAAGGCCTAGCAATAAGGAAGAATAATTCCAATGTAATAAGACTTAATAGAAGCTTCCACTTATAGAAGGATCTTTCTCTAGATGGTTTTTTTGATCGACATATTTAGTATAAATAGGAGTCGAGGGTATGAGAACTCCTGTCTAGGATATTAATATGACGTGAGCAGTTATCAGTCACAAATTTCACATTAGGGTTTTTGTTAGGGTTTGACATTATACTATATACATATGAGCCTCCTGATTTTAATTAGGGTTTATGTTAGGGTTGGACATCAGGTATATGTAGGCGCCTCGTCCTTAGTAAGCATTGGTTTGGTATAATCTCCCATGCACATTCATTTCATTGTTTGTCGTTTTTTCTATCCAATCATTGTCCACTAAAGATCGACACAATCCCAAACGCTTTGTTATTCGAAAATGATAAAAGCGAGGAGAGTTATTTTTACCACCTAGGATGATCAAGATGAACTCTCTGCATTTATAGAAATCATAACTCCATGACTATCTCAAATCTATAATTTCACACCTAATTGTTGGTGGATAAATAAAAGGCTGAACCCTTGGAGAAAGCTAGTTCTTCTTTTGATTTTGTACATTATAAGAAGGTATCAGTGATACAATATACATATGTTGTAAGTTATATAAAACTTTCACATAAAATCTTTTCAAATTCATTCTGTCCTCTTTGCTTAAAATCTTGCAAAATCTGCTAAAATTACATCCCCTGTGAATAACCCTTGTTTGTATACCATTTTCGTTGGCTACATATTTCATTTATAACAAGATCAATGGATACGGGTTTCAACATCGTCTCGGTGGTTGTCTATATGTGTAGTATTTAATAAAATGGGGTCATATAATTATGAAAAATGTTAATACATAATATTAAGAAAAAAGTCATATAATTATTGTGTAATAAAAATTGATATTAATTATTTGATTACATTATTTTATATTTTAAATTAAATGTTAATATTAATATATTAAAAAAGACAACATTTATATGGAACATTTTTTTATATAATTATCTAATATATAAATCATTACATTCTATTATAATTATTAATATATTACTATATTATATAAAAAATAATATCAATATTAATTATTAATAGTTGATTACTATTATATCAAGAAAAAAACATCATATAATTATTTGATTTCATTTATTGTATTAATAAAAAAATACATTATATAAACAAAAAATATATATAAAAAACTTTAAATACATTTATTAACTTAAGAAAAATCTAATATTAATATTATTTATTAATAATAGTTATTTGATTAAAAAAAACAAAAAATCAATATTATTTATTAATATTAATTATTTGATTAAGAAAAAAATAATATTAATATTATTTATTTGATTACATTTATTATATCAAGAAAGAAAATCTTGTATATTTTAAACCAAGTGTCTAATAAGAATATATTACCACATTTTATATTTTTGTTGAATTTAAGATATTTTTTTATTTGTGGAAAGATATAAATATCTTTTTGAAAGATTCCATTATAAAAAAATTATTTCCCATCGAAATTTATTTCATTATAAAATATAGAAAGAAAATAATATATAAAAAGAAAACACCATGACATGAAATAATTGGTCATCTTTGTGACACTAAAATGGTTGAAGATAAAAAAACATTTTCCCCTAAAATGTCCTTGTATGAACACTTTAATAGTATGAATCTATCCAACAAAAACAATACCATGACATTGATCACAGTTACTCATAAAAGGATTCAAGTTAGATATTTTACTACTATATATCATAAATTCTTTTAATGCATTCATTTGTTCTTTCTTAACAATTGCAAATTGTGACACCAAAAAGAAGAATGCATAAATTCATACTCTAATTTTATATATGCTTATTCGAAAAGGATAGATTTTATAGTTCAAGATTATATGTTATCACTGTCCTTAAAAAAATTATGATTCTAAGTTTCATTCTATGTAATATATCGCATCATTTCAAGGTTCCTATATTTTTCACAAAGCATGAGTTAAAAGTTCCTATATTTTTCACAAAGGAAACATTGTTAGATTTATTTTTTAAAGATTCACCAAATCTTACTTCTCGTAATGTCTCAGACAAAAAACAACCTTTTCATGCAATGAACATGCCACCAACATTGCAATATGAAGAACAAAACAAGACATTGCCTCGTGACGAACATAGTAATGTTGCAATCTAACAAACATAATAACATTGCAATGTGATGAAGATAAATTGATGTCGTAATGTGATGAACATAGGCATGTCATTGTAACATAAATAGACATTGCACTCTAGTGCACGTCATCTTGTCATTGCAATGTGATGAACATTTCCTCATGTTTAAATGTGACGCACTTATTCTAACGTTGCAATGTGACAAACAATTTCAAACATCACAATGTGTCGAATAAATTAACGTTTCAATCTACCAAACATATTAACGTCACAATGTGATGAACATATAATGTTGCAATGTGATGAACACATTAAAGTCACAATGTGACAAATATAGTAACATTGCACTCTACCAAACCTAGTAATGTCGCAATGTGACGAACATAGGCATGTCATTACAATGTGGATAGTAATGTCACAATGTAACGAACATAAATGAAGGTTGCAATGTATCCCACATCGCCCTTCCATTACCATATGATGAACATTTCCTCACATTGCAATGTGATGTACATATATTGACGTCACAACATGACAAACACTTCCAATCAGCACAATGTGATGAAGATATACAGACATCATAATGTGACAAACATTTCCAAACAATGCAATGTGTCAAATATATGTGGATGTCGATAGGCATGTAGTCACATTTTGTCGCACATCATCTTATCGTCGCAAGGTGATGAACATTTCCTGATGTTGCATTGTGACACACTTATTCCAATGTCGCAATGTGACAACAATTTTCAAATGTCGTCATGTGTTGAATATAGTAATGTTGAAATGTATCAAACATAGTAAAGTAGCACTGTGACAAACACATAATATTACAATGTGATGAAAATATAGTGTTGCAATATGACGAACATAGTAATGTCTCAATGTTATGAACATAGTAACATTGCATTCTACAAAACATAGTAGCGTTGCAATCTGATGAAAATAGGCATGTCATCGCAATGTGGACAGTCGCATTGCAATTTGAAAAACATAAATACATGTCGCAATGTGACAAACACTTCCAAACATCGCAATATGACAAACACATCCAAACATTGTATTTTCGTAATGTGACCAACATATATGGGTGTCGTAATGTGACAAATATTTCCAAATGTCGTAATGTGTCGAACATAGTAATGTTGTCATCTACCATGCATAGTAACATCACAATGTCATGAACATATATAGACACCCCAATGTGACAAACATTTCGAAACATCGTAATGTGCCGAACATAGTAACAATGCAATCTACCAAACATAATAAAATCATAATGCAAAGGACATATATGGACATCACATTGTGACGAACATATACACACATCATAATGTGTTAGGGTCCTAACCCACATATAGGTAGAACAATATATTTGGATGTAATAAAGGTCAATATTAATAAGGCCTTTCAATAAAATAGAATAAAGCAGATGTAAGAAGACCTAATAGAAGCTTTCACTTCTAGAAGGTTCTTCCTCTAGATGCTTTTTTTTAGTATAAATAGGAGTCAAGGGTATGAGAACCGTAGCTTGTATATTATTGTAATAGAGATTTTCTCAACTGGAGTTTTCCCCCTTGAAGATGCCCGTGAACATTGCTTTCAGTTTCAAAGTGTTATTTCTGTTATTATTTTCGTATCCTTTCAGTGTTATTGTGGTGAATGTTCTGGTTATATTGTTGTTATTCTGCCATTACTAGCATTTTATTCTTATTCTGGATACATTTTATATGTGGTATATTACATAATGTGACGAAAAATTATGAACATCACAATCAAACGAACATAAATTGGCATTGTAATGGGACAAATGCAATGTGATAGACATTTCCAAACATCACAATGAGACAAATACAACCTATTGTCTTAGTTTGATGTACACAACCCAATGTGACAAACATAAATACATGTTGCAATGTGTCCCACATCACATTGTCATAACAATATGGAAAACATTTCCTCATGTTGCAATGTGATGCACATATCCTGACGTCACAATGTGAGAAACACTTCTAAATATCGCAATGTATCAAACATAGTAAATTTGCAATCTACCAAACATCGTATTGTCAGAATGTGACAAACATATATGGATGCTATAATGTCACAAACATTTCCAAACTTCATAATGTGTCGAACATAGTAATGTTTCCATCTACCATGCATAGTAACATCACAATGTGACGAACAAATATAGACACCCCAATGTGACGAACATTTCCAAACATCGTAATGTGTCGAACATAGTAACAATTTATTCTACCAAACATAGTAACACTGCAATGCAACAAACATATATAGACATCACATTCTGACGAACATATACGCACATCACAATGTGATGAACAATTATGAACATCGCAATCAGACGAACATAAATTGGCATTGTAATGGGACAAATGCAATGTGATAGACATTTACAAATGTCACAATGAGACAACCACAACCTATTGTCGCAGTTTGATGTACACAACCAAACGTGCCGATGTGACAAACATTTTTCGATGTCGTAATCTGATGAACATAACCCACTATCGAACTATAACAAACCTATTCGAATGCCATATCGTGAGAAACATAAAACTTCCTCATAATATGATGACCATAACCTTACAATATCAACTGACGAACAAAATATAATGTCACAGTGTGATGAACGAAACCTTATGTCGACATGTAATGAAAAAAAGATGATTTCACAATGTGATGAACAAAATCTGATGTTTGCATGTGACAAACAAACCATGATGTTGCAATTTGATGAACAAACTATGATCAACATTGTAATGCACTAGTGCCAAAGTAAACTACGGTGAACATAATCAACATGGCCCACTATAATGAGATCCACATGGTCAACGAAGGTCAGCCATGGGCATGTTCAACCATAATAAACTCTGATCAACCATAGTCAACCATGGTCATGGTCAACCTCACTTAACCATGATGAAGGAAAACCATGGTCAACCATAGCCAAGCTTTCCTTCCCAAAGTCAACCAAGGTCCACCAAAGTAAACCATGGTCATGGTCAACCATACTCGACCATAGTCATTTTCAATTAAGTTATTATTGTACTAATACTTAAATAATATATTATTATTGTATTACTACCTTAGTAATGTATTTATTAAGGCATTAATACTTTAATAATGTATTTATTAATGCATTATTAATAATTAAATATGTTACATTATACATTAATATATTAATACTTTACTAATATATTTGTTAATTCATTTAATGCATTAAAGGTATCAAATAATTTTATTATTATTACTTTAACAATGTAGTAATTAATATTGTATAAATGTATTACTTAATTAATACATTAAGTTATTAATGCATTAATGTATTAATACTTTATATTATACATTTATGTAAATTAATACTTTAATTTATACATTATATTAATATAATAATGTATTACTACTTTAGTAATGTATTTATTAAAAATGTATTAATTAATTAATTAATTAAATTAATACATTGCAATATAATAATAATAATAATAATCTATTTTTAAGGTCACGACCAAGCCAACACACCAAATTAGTGTACGAGACCCCCTTGTTTGTGGGACAAGGGACCCCCCTCCGCCCAGTGATTTGACTGGTAAAGTCTACGAAGGTATACCCCCCTCTGGATTTGAACCTGTGACCTCTTAAGAGGAAACACTTGTTCTTAACCATTAGGCCCACTCAAGCTTTATACATCAATGTCATTCATAATCATGAACATAAGAAACAATGATGATAGTCCACCATAATCAACAACAATCATTTTCAATAAATGTATTAATGTATTAATAATTTAATAATATTTTTATTAATGTATTATTACTTTAATAATGTATTATTAATATATTAATTTATTATTGTATTAATACTTTAACAATGTATTAGTTAAAAATGTATTAATGTATTAATTAATTCATATATTGCATGATTAATGTATTAATATTTAATGTGTTACATTATGCATAATGCATTAATACTTTAATTTATATATTACAACAATGTAATAATGTATTGTTAATATATTAATAGTTTATCATGTTACATTATGCATTAATGTAATAATGCATTACTTTATTAGTGTATTAATACTTGACTAATATATTAATGATGATGATGATGATTAACATCCACTAAGACCAAATTGGTCTATCAAACCTTAAGAGGGTAAGTGATTACTTGTGATTCTTTAGAATTTTGTTTCTGTGCTCGAAAAGCATTAAGAGAATCTTCCTAAGATCACCATACGTTTGTTGAGTTAACAGGTTAGGAAGGTTGGTAGTGTGACAAATATTTTGAAAATGAGATCTAATATGGGTATAGGCTAGACAATCTAAGAGAAAGTGCTTTTCATCTTCAACATTCTTAGTGTCACAAAGGTAAGACACTCTTTCATCCCATGGCATTTTAAGAATTGACCAACACCCAGTTTCATTATGGAGCTCGTGAGAATTTGTTCCTATCTTAGCAATGCTTATTTTTTTCTTTACACTTGGCAAAATAGATAGATAATTTTGATATTCTAGATTAGGGTTGATTACATCTTTATAATACCTTAATTTTATTTTTTCCTCTAACTCTTTATCACACCACATTTTCTTCTTAAATTTTTATTTGAAGTTTTTTTTAATAGTATATTTATTCTGCAAAATGGTTTATTTCATGATTCCCCAATAGCTTAGCCAAGATCAGGCATCTTTATGCCATCCTCGCTTGAGTCGATGGTGGTTATGACTTGATTTTGAAGCAATTTTAGGTAGCCTCTTGTCTTCCATGTTATTTAACTTGTTCTTATACATTAGGTATCTAGTCATAGCCATGCTCTCAATGAGGGAGAGACTTGTTTCTAAGAGGAGGATGGGATAGGGCGTATTTCCTTTAATTTTGAGATTATAGGTTATAAAATTCTTTTGTATTTTCTTTATATTTCTCTAGGATTCACGAGAGATACTACATCCGCAGACTTCACATCCATAAAGAATAACAGGTGTAACAAGATTCTCAAGGAGGATTTTATTCTTATACCAACTCCAAAGATCAACTGATTTACAATTGTTTTCAAGCCCATAATAAGCTTTCCGTCCCCCATTAATCCTTTTCTCAATGCTATAATTCCAATTGATCTTGTGGTGAATATCAATTCCAATATATTTGTATGAAGTCACTTCCTCCAAGTTGTTGTTGTCATATACAAAGGTATCATAAGGGATATTATTGGATTTAATAATCATGACCTTAGTCTTATCAGTATTAGAAGTCATACCCATATTGGAGCAAAAATCCTTGAGGATTCTTAGTTGGTTTTCAAGATCATGGGGACTCCTTGCCATAAGAACGATATCATCAGCATAAAGAAGAAGATTGATGACTATAGCAATGAGAGTAGGTCCGACACAACCTTCTTTTTCCAAGCATTCTTCTAACTTGTCAATGTATATGCCAAAAAGGGTGGGGGACAAGGGACAACCTTGTTTGACTCTAATATTGCAGTTAATCTCTTTTGACCAGCCTTCAGTGTTTTTAAACTTAGCAATAACATTCTCATACATCCTTATTGCAGCAGCCCTCAACTCGAGAGGCACTTTTATCTCTTCCAACCTATTCCAAAGGTTTTTTCTAGGAACCATGTAAAACGATTTTCTAAAGTCAACAAAACAACAAAAAGATTGGTTTTAGTATTCTGGAATTCCTCTGCAATGATCCTAAAGGTAACAAGATGGTCCACAGTTGAATGATATCTTCTACCTGGCATTTATCTCTTTTACCATGACTTTCTAGCCAAAGGCTAATCTTCTTTTCCAAAATAATTCCATAAAGCTTGGATAAAATGAGGCTAATCACAATGGTCCTATAATTAGAGGGAATGTTTCTATCCCCATTTTTTCAAAATAGGAACAATGAGGATTTGCGTCCAGGGTTTAGGGAAGCCCTGCTTGACTGCTAAGTTGAAGAGCTTGTGTATGTGAGGGATAAGGATTGGCCCTCTGATTTTAAAAATTTCATCTTGGTAGCCTTCAATGTCCTTATCTTTCCCATTTGTGAGCCTCTTAACTCCAAACTCTATGTCATCTAAAGAAAAAAATTCTTCCTTTGTAGGGACAATAGGAAAGGTGTCCATGGAATTAGGAAACTTGTAAGGAATTTTAAGGTAGGAATTCTAGGTCCTTAAGGAAATCCTATTATTTTCTTTAGTATTGTGTTTTAGAATTTGGTTCCACAGCTTATTATGATCCAACTTGTATAGTTTTGAAAGTTTCTCTTGCCTTTTATTGATATAGTATCTTTTTTTCCTTTTAATTAGGGATTTGTATGTATTGTTTGTACATATTGATATTATCGAGTTTTAAGGACTGATTAGAATCATCCCTAATGGTTTTCCTATCAATTTTACATTCTTTATCATACCAAGGTTTGGTCGTTCTATTATTATTTTTATAGGACACCTCGAAAGAGAACTTGTTAATAGAAGTGGAAAGGGTAGTTGTAAAATTATGATAGAGTTATTCAATGTTGCCCTTATAAGTTAGGAGGTTTAATTTACGATTTAAATCCTTTAAGAAAATGTCAACTTTACTTTTGTCAAAACGAAAATT
>JASDQU010735270.1:56956-70981 GCA_032191745.1 Picea mariana
AAAAAAAAAAAAAAAAAAAAAAAATTGCACCTATTTTTGGAGTGGTTATCGTAACGAGGAGGTTCGTTACATAATCATAGTCAAAACAACCAATTGTATAATGAACTAGATCACTTTCACATAAGTTTCCTAAAAGAATAATTCCTCTCAGTGCATGCAAGAGAAAGATATTACAAGAGAAAAATGGCCACTCTTAGGACAACCAGTCCAAGCTGCAACACAAGAGGGGAAATGAGAAGATGAAGAAGAACATGGGAAAAATGTTGTGGGTACCATAAAATCCCTTGGAACAACACTGAGGAATGTTGCTCCAAGAAATCACTCGTGGCTAAGCTGAAGGATTCCAAGTCAGAAGATGATTCTAATTCTGAGTCAAATCCTGAAGGAGGGAAGTAGATTATGGATGTTGAACCCAGTGCCACTTTCGCTACCACCAAAGTACCGCCAAGTGAACAAGAAGAAACAAATGAAGGGGAATGCCTCTTTCAATCATAGATGTGGGTAAGGGGGGCTATGCTTCATTTCATTTTCAATAGAGGCAGTCAGAAGAACCTGATTTCAGTAGATTTCGCCAGGCGTCTAGACCTTCCAGCGACACCACACCCACAGCCCTACACCATTGGCTGGCTTCGCCAAGTAAGATATATTTGTGATAGCCAATAGTGTTTTCTACTCTACGACATGAATCCTTTCAAAGATGAGGTATTGTGTTATATTTATCCCCTGGAAGTTTGTTATGTTCTTTCAGGACAACCATATTTGTGGAAGTGCCATGTTGTGTATGAGTGTAAACCCCGCAGTGTTATTCTTATTTTGGGTAGACAGTTATACAAGATACCATAGTTAGCACTGTCTATCGTTATTTATGTAATCTCTTCTAAGCAATCCAGTAAGTTCATTTCAAAGACCGAGAAGTTCGTCTTCTTTTTGATCTATTCTCATAGTAAGAAGAAGGGCGCCTTCACATCCATGGATTATACATAGAGCCTCTATTTACAGCATAAGTGGACATGATCGTGGAAGAATAAAAAGGAATATTCTCCTCTCCCAGCAGGGTACTGATGCACTAGAAAGTCAAGCATCGAATTGATCTGAACCGCGGTGCACCTCTACCTAATGGACCAGTCTATCATCGCTCGTTGACAGGAAATGATGAAGTCGAGTGTCAAATATAAAATATTATTAAAAAGGGGCACATCAGACCCAAATCCTCCCCTTGAGGAAGCCTGTTTGTACTGGTGCAGAAGGAAGAAGAAACTTGGCAACTTTTCATTGATTATAGATCCTTAAACAAAATCACAGTCGGGAACTGATACCCGATTCCCAGGATTGATGAACTTCTTGACCAACTCAAGGGGAAAACATTCTTCAGCAAGATTGACCTAAATTCGAGATACCACCAGGTTCCCATTGAACCAAATGATGTATGGAATATAGCCTTCAAATCTAAAGAATGTCTGTTTAAATGGTCAGTAATGCCCTTTGGATTAACAAATGCAACAATCACTTTCAAGAGGTTGATGGATGATGTATTGAGACCCTTCACCAACTCTTTTATGGTTGTATATTTGGATGAAATCCTCATCTTCAACAGAACATGGGAGGAGCGCATGCAACATATTCAATAGATTTTGAGTACTATGCAACAACACAAGCTATATGCCAACTCAGAAAAATGATCTTTTGGCATGAAGAGGGTCCAATACTTGGGATACATTGTTGATGAGCATGGTGTAAATGTTGATCCAGCTAAGATCCAATTCATATGTGACTGTCTAGCCTTGGCCATAGTGACCAAGCTCTAGATCTTCATGGGACTGGCCAAATTCTACCCACGGTTTGTGTTGGGATTCCCCCATATTGCATGGGCCCTCAGCTAGGTGACCAAGGGAGGTGCGAGGGAAAAGGTCATGTGGGGGAAGGAATAATAAAAATTAGTTGATGATCTGCACCATCTATTGTGCTCAACTCTAGTACTCTCCTTTCTTGATTTGAATCAATCATTTGAGATTAAGATTGATGCATCTGACTATGTTGTAGGCACATTTCTCACTCAACATGGTCATTTGGTGGCTTACCATAGGAAGACACTCTCAGATACTGTCCAGAAACACCTTGCCTATGACAAGGAGATGTATTCCATTGTACAATCCTGTCGTGAATCTAAAAACTACATTCTGGGAAAGGAGATGATCATCCAACTTGATTAGAAGCCTATGCAAATCATACAGACACATGGGAAATTGGAGAACGACTGCCATCAGAACTGGCCCACTTACCTGCAATTGTTCCATATCAAAATCAAGTATAATATAGGGATCTCAAATCATGTCCCTAACTGCCTCATTTGACTTCTCGTGGCTGCAATCACTACTGTGCTCCATTCCTGTGGACATGATGCATCTGATTGGCCCCAAATTTATCAGCAAGATCTGGACTTCACTGTCACCTATCAACTCTTGGGTATAGGTGCAACTTTCATCGAGTTTCACATTGAGGATAAATTATTATTCCATCTGGGCCATCTCTATGTTCCTACAAGCGACTGTGCAAAGCTAATTTGGGAAGCCCACCACAATCGGATGGCAATAGATTTTGGCTTGGAGAAAATTGTCATCGTTCTTCATAAAAAAAATTATTGGCCAAACATTCGACAGGACAATAGAAAGTATATCATATCTTGCACTTCAGGTTCCATTTCGAAGCCATCCATCAAGAATAAAGTCTTTATACTCATCTTCCTACTCCCAAGAAGCCTTGGGAATCCATCTCAATGGATTACATGTCTGGACTTCCATCCACCAAGCAAGGGAATGAATATGTATTTGTGGTTGTTTATCTATTTTTGAACATGTCCATACTCATAGCTTACAGGAAGAATATCGCAATGACATATACTTCTAAGCTCTTTTTCAAACGAGTGTGGGTCCATTTTGGGATACCATAGAAAATCATCTTTGATCAGGACAGAAGGTTCCTTTGCACATTTTTGTGGAGTCTCTGGTCACTATTGCACACCAAGATCACTAAATCCACTGCTTTCCACCCCAAAACAAATGGACAAACAGAGGTCATCAATTGAATTATTGTCCACATCCTACACATTTACAACTCTAAGCATCCACGTACATGAGATGTGAGTCTCCTTTATGTTTAGTAAATTTACAAAAGGGATCTCCATAGCTCCACTAGACATAACCCATTTCAGGTGGGGATAGGATTCCAACCATTTGGTCCCATTGATGTTGCACTAACTCATGCAAACACATAGACAAAATCCTCCAATGTTCAGTTTGAGACCTACAAATCCACAAGATTCATTTAGAGGATTCAACACATCTGCTAACATGTCTAGGAGATTTTGTAGAAATTCAATGCTAAGTACAAGAAACACCGTAATCAACACAAGGTACCACACCAGTTTCGAGCTAGAGAGAAAGTTTGGTTACATTTGTAGAATGATCATCTCACAGGGCCCAATTGGAAGCTTTGCCCACTTCACTATGGGCCTTACACTATCACCAAGGTTGTGTGTAGCAATTATTTTGAGCTCAGCACTCCACCCTTCCTTTGCCTACAACCATTCTTCAATGTGGTCGTCCTTTGACCATATTTTCCACCATTATTGGACACCTCACAGATTGCATAACAACTAACACCAACATAACTCAACCATGACTGCATGAAATAAGCATCCATTGTTCAGATAGTGGACACACCGTTCAAGGGCACTAGTCAATAGAGGATCCAAATTTATCAGGTTTCCAAGGCACGATAGCTCCTACACCAAGGCATGTGGCTCACCCAGGGCCAAATCTAGAAAAATTTTCCTCACCTGACGGGGGAACTCGACGCAATCGATACCATTGCTTCCTGACGGGGGAGGATTGATCCAGGTGGATATTGGTGGCCACCCACCTATTCCATCTCGCTCCTCTTATCAGTTTTTAGTTCAACACGTTCTTTTGTACTTCATTGTAATTGTGGGTGATACACCTTTGGGGTTGTTTGAAGCCCTACACATCTTCTAGGTGAATACTAGTGGTCTCTCGCCTAATCCAAGTGGATTTTTTTGTATTCTTCATGTCATCACATCTTGTTGTACTTAGAGGGCTATTTTGGATCCCTAAACAATGTTTTTTTGGATTTCCCTAGTCAAAATGTTGATGAAGTCAAAGGTTGATGGAGTAATGTGTATTTCTCTAAAAGACCTTTCCAATGGGATATCACGCACCTAAAACTAAGGTCGTATGAAAAATTTACAACCCTGGGAAGTTGAGGTACCAACTTACCCATAGGGGCCCACATGACATTTTCTGTTTCACCTCCTAGGGTTAGATTTTTGGATGTATAGGGTTTTGGAATTCATGAGTAATATAAAAATGCTCGTTGCAGTATCATTGTAATCATTTTTCTCAGAGAGATGCATGCAGTAGCCACATCACTTTTCAGAGATAGCTACCACCATTTGAAAAAGTGTTCCAGTTCTGCAGTTTTACAGTTTCAGCCTATTTCATTTATTCAATAGAAGATATTGTTCATGGGATATTTGTGTTGTTATTCATATATCTGTGTTTATTGTATTCATTCTTTTAATTAGTTCATTTCACTCCTAAATCCATATCAATAGGTCAATCTAGTTATCTTGTAGAAGACTTGAGCATTCACAACCAATCCTTATGCACTAAATAGAAACAAAAATATAAAAGATTAAAACAATGATGAACATATACTCTTTATATAGAATCTATTTCAACTTTCTTTACAATAGAAAAGAAATATCTCATGTGAAATCCTTAGATCTAGCATAGGGAGGAGTAAATAATTATTTCCTCCAACTAACTAATCAATAATACATAAAATAATGGGGTGGTCAATCCAAATGTACAATCCTCCAACCATTAAAGACCAAAGAGATTTAGATGTCTCCATCAAGAAGAGAATAAGATAATTAAAAAATGGAACATATGGTATCGAAAGGCCTATAAAATAGATAGATACTCCACTATATCCTCAAAGTAGGTAAATAAAACCTTCTACATCTCCTCGAAGGTGGATATCCATCTCTCCAAAGTGAAATGTCCCAATAAGAAATGGGTAGAAGCCCTCAGTAGTGGATGACTCCACTAAAATCAGCTACAATGTTCATTTCTGAGGTCTTCAAGGTGTAGCCTCCTTTTCAAATCATGTCAACCACCTTTGCAAGTCAAGGAAGGCCCAATAAGATCCAAATGTGCTGAATCAAAGTCCCAATGGCTAAGTAATTCATCGTCCAAGTTGTAGGTCCCATCAAATTATTTAACACATTCTCCAAATGTGCAAATAGGATGAGGACACCAAGATGAGTTGCATTAATAATAGTCTCATACTACCTAGGACACCGCGACGAGTAGTTGTGAATTGCCTTAAGAGTTGTGAATTAGTTGAGGTGTCATGAATATTCCTTGCGAGTCGTGAAAATGGAAAATGTTATGATGAAGAAAATACAATCCCCACTTACCCCAAAATGCAAGGGTTCTACACCAAGGGACCTATACATACTCATGTACAATCATCTAGCAAGGATTGGAATCTAGAAGTTCATATAGTCAAATGTATATGCTATGATAAGCAAGAAATAACTCATCAAAACCTCCAACATATCATCTTCCACTTAACCAACAATCCATAGAACCAATTTTATTCCACAACCATCTAAAACTCTTTCTAATGAAAATAACAAGCTTAGTGAAGAAATTCACTCTTATAAGCCTCATGCAGAATCAGGGGTAACAAATGGGTCAAACTCGAGAAAATGTGCTAATATTTGTAGTTCATGATTACCTCAAAATATTTTCATGTACCTATTATCAATTAAACCCGTCACTAAAAAAAAATTATGTGGCAATATGGATCCTCTTTAACATCCCTAAACACCATATTTACATAGTCCATTACATCCATAATTCAGAATTTTTCTTTTACAAAAGAAGGAACAAGCCATTAATGCCTATGACAGCATGAGGTAAAATTGAATGCTACAATGTTGTTCTTATTTATGCTACTCTCATGTTCAAGGGATATTATTCTTTCTCTTACCCTAATTCAACGTTAGAGAATGAGGATACTAGTTAAAATCATAAATCCAACGTAACTACCTAAGCATCTCATCAACAAAATGATTTCTTTCGTTATGTTTGGTCATCATCTAAAACAAGCATACATACAATGTGAAGTAAATATGTCGGAATCTCCACAAAATTATGGTTTGAATAAAATGTGAAACCATGTGCATGATCAAAGGCATGCCAAATATGGCATGCACCACTACAAGCCTCTTCTATCCAAGATTGGGTAGAGTTGGTATACATATAATTTCTATAATAAACTTCATGATACAATCCAACAATTTATTCCCCAAAATCATCACTAATTCAATTAAGAAACAAAGGTGTGGGAGTTTCCACAATATCAATCAAAATGTCATGGTAGTCACTCAAGAAAGATCTATGTGAGAAATGACACAAAATTAGGCCTTTTTATAGGGCTTGGAATACTTATTTTGATGTCTAGAATTTGTTGGAAAATAACTCATCATTAAATGTCTCTTACACCATACAATTTTTTTACATCAAAAATATCATTTACAAATTTATATGCATGGCAAAATGAATAAGAATGTAGAAGAAAAGGTGGTTGGAAATTTAGGCAATTAAAACCCTACTATAGTAAACAATTCTGAAACCGCTAAATCAAATTTCAAACTGAAAAGTCATGCATAATTTATCCCATTAGGGAAAATTTGATGTCTAAAATGGGACTCCTAAAGGAAATAATAAAATAATATTTAAAATAGTAAAATAAGAGTTATGAATGTTCAAATGGAAATAATGAAAACTACTTTTTTAATTATTTTTTTCAACTTATCTCCTTATAGATTTACTTAAATTTTAGGTGTAAGCACTCACTCGATGTAGAATTAAATTATGCATCTAACAAATACCCACTTTGCCTACATTTTATAAACCCATAAGGAAATAAATAAGGTATACCAAAATTATGTAGAGTGTGTACTCATTTAATGTGGAATTAAATTCTACATTCGAGTGTCTAGACCTGAAATTTGAGAAAAGCTACTAGGAGATAAATCAAAAATATGATTTAAAAAAACCTTATTTTTTTTTTTCTATGCAAAAATATTTACTCTTATGGTGGATATGATCATATTAAATCTTATTGGTTCTTTTAAATTTTGATTTTATAGTACACTTCGTATTTTGAGTCTTATTTTTTACCTTAAAATTTCCCTACTCAGACATGAGGAAGATGATGGTTGGAAAAATTATGTGTCTCTTTCATCACAGAATGGTCCTTATGATGAAACAAATATACACAACAGCTCATATGGAATGTCTTAGAGTTTCACAACAAATACTCCTTAGAGATGAGATCAAATAGTTGGAAAAATATAAATACATATCTTCACAAGGCTGCCCAAAATATTAATCATTCATAGGGATATATAGATGAAAACTATCATGATTTTTTTTTAATGTACCTTCTTAATGTTTGAGTTCTAATTGAAAAAATCTACAATTTATTCCATGGAAACATCACTACATTCATAATAAAAAGGATCTCCATAATGTTTCCAACAATCCCACTTTTTATCTCCAACATCCCTCCAATTTAGATATTTAAATAATTTTGAACAAATGTGGTTATTGAATTTTTTTGTTGTGATCAAATATAAGATAAATATTTTGATTATGAGAAAGTTTTTTATAAATATCATTTCAATTTTATTTAAAAAAAAATTACTTGAGATAAATTGAGGAGAGAACTTAGCTGTAATAAGAGAAATTATTTATTCCATGGGAAAAGTGAAAAAGGGATAAATAACACTAGGTTAAAATTTAATGTTGTCCATGAGGATAAGTTTAAGCCTACTCCCAAGAGTGTGGGAGGATATAAAAAAATCAAACTAGAAGTTAGGTCAAGACTCCCAAGAGGTAGGCATGAGGCTAACTTGAAAAAGAAAAATACCCAACGAATTTATTCTCTTTGAATAAGGTAAATAGACAAGAAAAAACACAAGTAAGGTGTAGGAAATATGTTGTTGAGTACTTGTGCAGATTTTGAAACTTGATAATTACCTAGAAAAGGTTATTGACATTTTTTAGTTTCCTATAGAATAAAGAATTTAGCTTGGGGGTGACAGGAGCAAGAAATTTATGGTTACTCTGATTTGTCAATAGTACACTTTTGGTTCAGATATGTATATTTATATAGATTCATTTTTCTATATATTCTAATTATTTTTTTATAATAATGGTTAAATTTAATATAGAAATTCTACAAATATACTTTTATTATATTTTGTATTATATAGAAAAATAATTGATACAAAATCAAATATTTTATTTATTTATCATAACATAGGAGGAGTACTCATTTATTAACAATCAAGAATTTTGTAATGCAGGAAAGAAAATAATTCATATACAATATATGTGAAACTCAATGATATCCTCATTTTGTAATAGTCATATCATTTCTTTTAGTGTTTACAAGCAAAATTTGTGGAAATACAAATTAGTACTAAAGTATTAATAATATTAACATGGTAGAACTCTATTCATACAATGAAATTATTGTTGGAGTAAACAATATAGAGGTAAACCCTTTCAATATCAAATGTAGACATTTACTATGAGTATAACTAGAATATATAAGAAGAACCAATCCTGGAATTTAATTGGGTAAATAATAAACCCTATATCCATTTGTAAAAGAAGAGACATGTAATCAAAGTGTAAAAATAAGGTTCAATATCTCTATATGAACTTACCCTAGGTAGTGCGTCGTGATTTACAAAAAAAAATACATTAGTACCTCAATATGTATATTTTGTACTCACCTGAGTTTCCAACTTGATTTATGGACAAATGTTTCTCTCTAGATAAATTTTGTGTCTGAGGTTGGCATACACATGAGCTCGAGCCAAAGCCTATGCATTCAACATATAAGAAAAGAAAGTATACTTTAAAATAAGAGTCAAATAGATAGAGGGTTATGTAAGCATGTAGATGAGTCTAGGATTTGTACCTAATAGGTGGGTAGAAAACCATTTCTAATGTATTGACTAATATTGGGTGTAATAAATAAAAGCTCCTGTAACACATCAAGATAATAAAATTGTTGATAAAACAAATAATAATCTATGAGATATATTAATGGAGAAACTGCAAGGTTGAAAGGGTTACAATTTTTTTTACCTTGTCATAGCCATAGAAAAAGAAAAACATTTGTCAACCCTTGCGTATGGAAGAGAGATCTCAAACCTAGTAATTTTTTTCTCTGCATCATTAGCAGAAACATATGTGATTAATAAAACAAGAGGTATATGGGTTCAAAAATGAACAACTAAACAAGTTAAGGGTTAGCTCCCTAAACAAGAAGAAAAAGTGAGATTACCAACAAACTTCGTGACAGTAACAAAAAAATATAATGCAAGGAAAGGAGACAAATATAACGGTTTGTATTTCACTTCCATACAAACTCATAAGGGGAAGGTTGTAGCTTCACACAAACCTAGGTGAACATAGAAATCATACAATTGTTAATAGAGGGTAGGTTAAATTAATGACACCAACTTAGAAGCAATAAATGAATGGACTTAACGAGAATTATAAGTAATTACATAGTTTGTAAACTGTGTGTGTTTCTCACACATATTTCCAGAATGGATGTGTAGATGGGTAGGATTATATTACATAAATTCTCCAAGGAATTCATGTGCAAATATTTTTTGTTAACAGTTAGGTAATTTTTCACTCTATCACTCCAATATCCATAATTTCTTCCATCAAATTTTTGAAACCCATTTGAAATGTGTTCATGGTCATCGAGTTATACTCAGGATTTTTCTTCCAGTGGTTAAAATTTTATGAAGGCAACCTTCTCTGAAACCAATTGTTGATACTGAGAGGGGAATGCATCAATATCAAGGACAATTTAATAACTTTTTCAAATTATACTTAAACCATTCAATTATATCCAATGAGAAATGAGCAATATTATAAGAGTTACACCAATACACCACAATACACCATGCACAATATATGAGAAATAATCAATAGTTATTGGTCAAGGGAAGTAATTAATTCCAAAGGTAGCTACAACTTCCAAATATAAAGGGAGGGATAAACCTCAAAGAGGAATATTGAATCCTCCCCCAAAAAATGTTATAGATAATGGTAGACCTTATCCAATTCTAGTTTATTCAGGAGAGAGAACTTGTACAGAATGCCCCATGCTCAATATTTAACATCAGATTCTGAAACATGCACACACAAAACTAAAGCCCGTACTCTTTCCAATGAAATTCGTCTCACTTCATTTGGATTCTCTATGAATAATTTATGATTGTTTTACCTGGAACAACTTAAAACACATCACCAAAATACTTCATCCTCCCTTGAAATATGACATTCTTTACTTCAGATTTCCTCTAAACTTTACCTTGTCTGTTTAAAATGAATGTATAATGATATGTTTTTATACCCTTTATGTCACTTCCTTTTAATATTAGGGATTACCTGACACTTTCTTATTTTGTAATTATTTTCTTTAATTATCTTCAGGGCTGACATTTACTTCCTTCAATTCACTTTGTCATCTTCAAAAATTCATTTTTCCTCAACCATGAGGATCCACGTGATGTGCCACCTACAACCGGAAACAACATAATGTATAATATCCATAGATAGGTGTTGTGTCTACATGTGCACTATCCTTTATGTCCAAATACCTTCATCAATCTTGCGGTCCAAAACCAATGACTAGGGTTGACATCAATGACAACAACCAATCTTCCAACAATCTCCCCCTTTGTCATTGATGGAAACACACATGGTCCCCCTATCATCATGATCCCAATTTCTCTCCCCCTTTGACATCAATGGCAAAGGGTAGGGCTTCTCCCCCTAAGTCTAATGGAAAAAGGTGACTCTCTTCTTTGGGGCTGCTCCCCCTGAACATGTGGCACTCAACAATACTTCATCCTTATTTTTGGTCTTTGGGACATTTTCTTCCTTGGAATCTTTTTGTGTGGCTTATGTATTCTCTATCTTCCTCATTTCTAGGATGTATATGTTGTTCGTTATTCTTGTTGCAGTTGGATCCAATCTTCCTGAGCTATTTTCTCTGATTTTACATTTTCAAGAGTCAAACATAAGAGTGTATCCTTGATCACATTGTTTGTTGACATAGAGGAGATTATGCTTTAGATCTTCAACCAATAGGACTTTTCCTTCTTTTACATTTTTACTTCCAACTTTTTCAGTATTCTTCTATATTTTTGTTCAACTTGTTCTGGAGTGTTGGTTTCATCATTTTCATCTTCCTTCTCTTGTTTTGTTGTCTTAAAATTGTCATTGTATCCTAGTCTTGTCTTATTGTTTGAAGATCTTTGACTGCTAAGGATATCATCTAATTTTTGAGTTATTTTTTAGAACTTCTTCAAACTTTCGATTTGTGAATAGTAGCTCCCCTTTTGCGTGATCCAGCTCTTCTTTCAATTTCTCATAATCTTCTAATTCTTCCTTCAATCTATCAATGATATTTTCAAGATTGTAATTCTCTTCTTCACAACTACTCAATTCACCTTTTATTATTATGTTTGTGTTTCTAATATTTCTATTTTTCAGTTTCAACATGATTCAACTTTTTAATATTCTCATCTTCTTGTTCACTATCTCCATTGTCTTTGTATCCCCAAAATGAATGAAGGTTGGTTTCTTCAACTGAATCTTCTTCACAAATGATTTCTTCTTCTTTATAATTCTTATGATCATCATCCTGGGTTTCTTGGGTTATGAAGAGGACTTCTCCTCCATCATTATCTTCTTCATCACTCTCATCTGATCAGATGTCATCATCCTTGGAGTAGAATCTCTTTTTACTTTCCAGACTTCTCTTTTTATAGTAGCAGTTGTCAACACTATGTCCTACTCTACCACAATTAAAGCATTTGAGAGGAAACTAACCTTTGTATCTTCCACTTCTCTTCTGGAACCTTCTTACGAAAGTTTCTATTTCTTCATCAAGGTCGTTATCCTACAAGTATTTTGTATTCTTTATGGATTAAAGGTTGCTTCATTGTTTGGTTGGTCACTTTCTGTACTTGTTCTCATTTCATATTCTATAAGAGACCCATGTAATTCATCCATTGTCATTTTGGTCAATTTCCTAGTTTCTTCAATGATGAAGACCTTAGCATTATAATTCAAGAGAAGTAATCTCAACAATTTTTGTACAACCAAGGATTCATCGAGCTCTTTGCATAATACTATGATATCATCAACAACTTCATTAACTCTAATAAAATAGGTTGCAATATCTTCCTTTTCATTCATCTTCAAATTTTCAAATTCTGCTCTATGTCATTGAATCTTGACCTCCTTAACTTTTGGATCACCTTTGTAGATACTCTTGAGTTTGTCCCATACCTATTTAGTAGTGCTACAACCCATCACTTTGCTAGCAATGGTTGGTGCCAATGCTTCTAGAATAACATGTATGGATTTTGAATTACAACTCATAAGGTTCTTATGATTTGGATCGGTTGGAGCATTATTTGGGATTACATAGCCATTTACAACTGAGTACAAAATGTATACTCCCAAATTCGTTAGGTAAGTTTTCACTCTATCACTCCAGTATCCATAATTTATTGCATCAAATTTTTGAATCACATTTGAAATGTGCTCATGGTCATCCATCTATGTTCATGATTTTCCTTCCAGTGGTTAAATTGTTATGAAGGAAACCTTCTTTGAAACCAATTGTTGATACTTAGAGGGGGGTGAAGTAGTATCAAGAACAATTTAAAAACTTTTTCAAATCATACTTAAACCATTCAAATATATCCAATGAGAAATGACCAATATTATAAGAGTTACACCAATACACCACAATACACCATGCACAATATATGAGAAATAATCAATAGTTATTATTGGTCAAGGGAAGTAATGACTTCCAAAGGTAGCTACAAATTACAAATATAATGGGAGGGATAAACCTCCAAAAGGAAGATACAATCCTCTGATATCAAGAGAGTGTTTACCTCTCCATCCTTGACCCATTATTCCAACCAAGAATATATGAGAGATAATAAAAATTTACATTAAATCATCATCATCAACCAACCATCACATATAACCTGATAATGCTTGCTCAGACTTCTTCAACTTCTCAAATTCTTCAATTATGGGAATACTCTCATACTATAGATAATATTACTAAATGTATTCTATGAAACTCCTCCAAGTTTCACTGCTTGAATCCTCACCAAAAAGAAATTATAGAGAGAATGGTAGACCTTATTCAATGATGGATTATTCAGGAGAGTGAACTTGTAAAGAATGCCCCATGCTCAATATTTAACATAAGATTATGAAACTCACACACAAGAAACTAAGGCCTGTAATATTTTCAATGAAATTGGTCTCACTTCATTTGGATTATATATGAAGAATTTATGACTTTTTTACCCTGAACATCTTAGAACACATCACCAAAAGACTTCATCCTCCCTTGAAATATAACCTTCTTTACTTCAGATTTCCTCTAAAATTCGACTTGTATGTTTAAAATGAATGTATAATGATATGTATTTACACACTTTATGTCACTTCCTTTTAATACTAGGGATGACTTGACACTTTATTTTTTTGTAATTCTTTTCTTTAATTATCTTCAGGGCTGACATGTACTTCCTTCAATTCACTTTGTCATATTCAAAAATTCATTTTTTCTCAACCATGAGGATCCACGTGACGTGCCACCTACCAACAGAAAAAACATGATGTATACTATCCATTGATGGGTGTTGTGTATGTATGTGCACTGTCCTTTATGTCCAAATACCTTCATCAATCTTGTGGTCCAAAACCAATGACTAGGGTTGACATTAATGACAACAACCAATCTTCCAACAATCTCCCCCCTTGTCATTGATGGAAACACGCATACTCCCCC